>JAJIBD010011728.1:0-24240 GCA_021461705.1 Cryptotis parvus | reverse complement strand
CTTTGCTGGTACTACTGGAAAGCTGTAACAGGGTTAGCTGCACACCACACAGCGCCCCTGCGGTCAGGAAACAGGATTGCTCAGAAACGCAGCGATGTGGCCGGAAGGACAGTCCAGGGCTTGGGTGTGGGGTGCCAGCTGGTTGGGGGAACCCGGCACCAGGGGCGCCCAGAGAAGGACCAGCTTCTTTCTGGAAAGTTTGGCTTGAGGTGGCTGCGAAGGAACAAGAGGGGGTGTAAGAGAATGATCTAGAAGATTCCACCCATCAGTGACTATGAAGAATGAAGAAAGGCTCCAGGGGCAGGGAAAGGCCTAAACAGACTCCAAGAAGGGTCAGGGTCAAGGGCGAGAGAGGAAGAGGAGGGGGGTCAAGACTTGGGGCCGTGAAGAAGCCTGAGCAGGAAGCAAAGCCCGTAACCCGCTGGGTCCAGTCCAGCCGCAAGGTCCAGGAAGGAGTGGGCTGGCGACAGTACTGCCCCTCAGGAATGGGGTGGACACAGCGCCCAGCTGGACCTTGAGACTACCATCGCCCAGAGACTCAGCCCCACGCCGAGCCCAGCCGAGGCCTCTGTGCTTGTCTGTGCCACGTATGTGCCCACCTGCCGGCTTCAGGCCACGTGGGCAGGACCCCACTTGCCTCCACGGGCCCCTCCAGAGATGGGTCTATTCCCTCCCACCATGATTAACATAATTTGCTTTGAGAACTTTGTAATTCATCTTTTATGCTAATGCTCTTCAACATCAGACATCACAAAACACATGAAAGCAAAACAAGCTCTTTTTTTGTAACCAGCAAAATTTAATTAAGCATCATCCACGGGACAGCAGGGAAGGGAGGTGCAGCCGGGCCAGCGCCACAGGCAGCTCCGTGGCAAGCACCTGTCACTAGGAAAACGGGAAGCAGGCGCCCCAAACTGTTGCCACTCCCAGGTTCTCCGCGTGGTCTCCCCATCAGAGTCTAACCATGAGGAAGGTGGGTTTCCTGTCCCCGCTTTCCACTCAAACAGGATTGCTCGATTCCCATGGTGGGGAGGAAGCTTAACCTCCAGGTTCCATCTTTAACACGCACACTGGCGAGTACCACCGGTGGCTCACACTTGACCGTGGCTTAATGACCACAGTCTGGCACTACCCTTAGCGGCCTGGCCACCTGACCACGTGCCAACTTCTCACAGAGCTGCTTCTATTTGTTCTTTTTTGGCTTTTGGGCGACACCTCTCAAGGGTTGTTTCTGGCTCTGCACTCAGGAATTACTCCTGCCAGTGCTTGGGGTCCATATGAGATGCCGGCGATCGAACCCCAGCTCAGTCGTGTGCAAGGCAAGTGCTCAGCCAGCTGCAGCGTCCCCCTGCACTGCTGTTCTGAAAAGGAATGCTTCTCTCTCTCTCTCTCTCTCTCTCTCTCTCTCTCTCTCTCTCTCTCTCTCTCTCTCTCCCTCCCCCTCCCTCCCCTCCCCTCCCTCCTCTCTCTCTCCCTCTCTCCTGCTGTCCCGCACAGCCTGGCTGCCTCATCTCTCTGTCTCTCTCTTTCTCTCTGTCTCTGTCTGTCTGTCTGTCTGTCTGTCTGTCTGTCTGTCTGTCTGTCTCTCTCTCTCTCTCTCTCTCTCTCTCTCTCTCTCTCTCTCTCTCTCTCTCTCTCTCTCTCTCTCTTCCTCCCCCCGCGGAACCATTTCTGACTGGCCCCCACCGTTCACAGTTCAGAACATCTCACATCACCCCGGCTCTTCTTCAGCACCATCTTTCTTTCACTTTGAATTTTCTCTTGAGCAGCTTTTCATGTGTTTATGTTTCATTCTGCCTTAGTCGCCACTAAAACATTTTTAACATGAAAAATGAAACGGATGAAAGAACAGAAGCTCCGAGGTGCAGGCCAGCACTTTGGCTCTGAGCCAGAACTCTGGAACCCTCATCTTTCTTGGGTGGGGTCCACGGTGTCTTGGAGTCTCCGTTCTCTGCAGAACAGAGGGGAGAGGACCTTCAGATCCTTCTGACTAGCTAGAGGACGCAGCAGGAGGCATCTCGCCATTAGGAGCCAAAGCACCTGAGAAGCAGCAGGCAGCTTCCGTTAGGAGGAGCCCAGAATAACGGCCCTTTGATCTGCTGCGCCTCACTTCAGCATCACCATCCCTCACTCAACTGGTCGGCCACGGTGTCCTCCAGCTGCCCCCACCGTCCTTTCCCCCAAAGGGCCCAGCAGAGAATTTTTTTTTCTTCTAAGAAACAGGTTTGGGGGGGGGAGAGATAGCACAGCAGGGGAGGGCGTTTGCCTTGCACGCGGCCGACCCAGGTTCGATCCCCGGCATCCCATATGGTCCCCTGAGCACCGCCAGGAGTAATTCCTGAGTGCAGAGCCAGGAGTAACCCCTGAGCATTGCCGGGTGTGACGAAAGAAAGAAAAAAAGAAAAGAAAGAAAGAAAGAAAGAAAGAAAGAAAGAAAGAAAGAAAGAAAGAAAGAAAGAAAGAAAGAAAGAAAGAAAGAAAGAAAGAAAGAAAGAAAGAAAGAAAGAAAGAAAAAGAAAGAAAGAAAGAAAGAAAGAAAGAAAGAAAGAAAGAAAGAAAGAAAGAAAGAAAGAAAGAAAGAAAGAAAGAAAGAAAGAAAGAAAGAAAAAGAAAGAAAGAAAGAAAGAAAGAAAGAAAGAAAGAAAGAAAGAAAGAAAGAAAGAAAGAAAGAAAGAAAGAAAGAAAGAAAGAAAGAAAGAAAGAAAGAAAAGAAAGAAACAGGTTTGTGAAAATCTTTAACTGCAGAACCAAATGGAGAGAAAAAGTGACACTAAGTAATATCCGTCCAGGCTTGGCCAGGGGCCAGGCCCAACAATGCTCTTAGCTTACTCCTGACTGCTCGGGGCTCACTGGGGCAGGGTTCAGGGAACCCTAAGCCATCCCCAATCCCAGGCTGGCTGCAGGCAAGGCGAGTGCTCTAGCCGGCGCTTTCTCTCTGGCCCAAGGCAACTTGATTTAACCGTCATCCTAAAACAAGAAAGAAATCCCAGGGCTCGTAGATGTGGATTCCGGGTTGCTGGCTGGTGTCTCCTGCGGGAAGGCCCTTTCCAGGCGCCCCGCTCTCCCCCCACTTCTCTCCCCTTGGCTGCTGTGCATTTGAATATCAAGGCAAGCTGCCCTGCCGCCTGGAGACCGCTGATATGCTAACGAGCGTGGGGCTGCCCCTCCACGGGTGACACCGAGTAAATCACTAAAATCAGCAGATTTTGCCTCTGCTGGGAGCTGCCCCTCGCGGCTGTGCAGCGGGAGCTGTTTCTCTTCCCACTGTTATTATCTTGTTACCAGAAGCACACAGCACCATCGTCTTGGTCAGCTTGCCAGAAGCCGAGAGGGCTAGAGGAAGAAAACAAAAAGAAATCGCACCGTGTTGGAAAAAGAAAATATTTTCCAAAAGTGAGTCCTGCTGAGGAGTCTGCTAGCTTTCTGTTGGTCATTCCAGCCGCTTCCCAGCGCCTGGCGGACCGGCCCTCCTCCACAGACACCCTTCGCCCAGGTTCCTTTTCAGTGGTCCTGCAGCGGGGTGCTCAGTTTTCTGCATTTCAGACTTTCAAACTGTAGGATTTGTTGGCTGAACATGTGAGCTGAGGACTAGGGAAGGTGATTTAGAAATACCTGAACCCAGAGAGAGAGAGAGAGAGAGAGAGAGAGAGAGAGAGAGAGAGAGAAAGAAAGAAAGAAAGAAAGAAAGAAAGAAAGAAAGAAAGAAAGAAAGAAAGAAAGAAAGAAAGAAAGAAAGAAAAGAAAGAAAGAAAGAAAGAAAGAAAGAAAGAAAGAAAAAGAAAGAAAGAAAGAAAGAAAGAAAGAAAGAGAAAGAAAGAAAGAAAGAAAGAAAGAAAGAAAGAAAGAAAAGAAAGAAAGAAGAGAGGGAACGGAAGTCTGACCATCTAATTCAGCACTAAATGTGATGTGAGCTAAGCTGTGTTCGTGTGTGTGTGTGTGTGTGTGTGTGTGTGTGTGTGTGTGCAGTGGAAAATACGTGCTGCAAAGTGCTGAGCGACAGACAGAGGCAATGCCTGACTAGCTCCTCCTGAAAAGTGCTGGGATCTCTTCTGGGTTCTTCCTTCGGACACTTCAATTGCAATTTGTGAAGCAGACGAACGTCCGGAGAAAAGGACGTCCATTCTGGCTGTCGGAACGTTTCTGAGAGCCAACTGCTTTCCACAAACAAGGTATGTGCGAGGAGGGGCGAGCTGTGTGGCGGGAGAGAGGTTGCTCTTTTGCACTCTGTAGTTTTAATGCATGAACAATGTACTTGTTAAGAAGCTTTAGTACACTGTCATCTCTGCAGTCTCGAGGGAACTGAGGTGAGAGAAGGTGGTGTCGGTAGCGTTGGAAATAGCCGATCTTAGGACATCAAGAACACATAATGGAGCTGCGGTCAAAGCAGAACAAGACTGTCACTGTATCTTTCAAACAACTTATGACTCAAGGGTGACCATGGATCAGGACCATTCGTGCTGAGTTTTAAAGTGCAAATCAGCCCGAGTCTGTTCGTTTATAAAAACCTTCCTAGATGGACATAGTGGAGCAAACCGTTTCTAAGAGTCTGTGTGGGAAACAGTCTGAGTGATGAGCACCGTGATGGTGAATTAAGAGAGGAATAATTTCCTGTGGATCAATAATCTCTGGGGCGGAGTGAGGCCAGAGGTGGAGTTCTGCATCTTGTTTACCCAGGGAAGTGTTTTCTTAGGCTGAATGCTTCTTTTCCTGAGAAGGTCCCAAAGGACGCTGGCATTGTTCAATCTCCCCATCGGTAGTTAAACTCTGCGCAGGCAAACAAGAGACAAACATTTCTCTTAAGCTTGATTTGTGTCCAACCAGTAGGAACATGAAATAAATGCTCCAGCCCAGGTTAAACTGAGAGGATAAGATGGAATAATTACTGCTGGTTTGCTCTTATAATCCAGGACGTTTTAGCCATTTCCAAATTGGGTGGAGGCAAGATTTTCTTTGGATTGATTGTTTAAAAAAAAGGCTCTAGGAAAGAGAATATTGGTGGCATTTAAAAAAAAAATGTCCAGTGCTTTAAAAAGAAACACAAGAATTTGCCATGACGCTGTGTCTCAATAAATTTGGAAGTTGGAGTGGTAAAGTTCTGAGGTTGTTTTTCACTTGCTCTTCTGCGCGCCGCCAGCACCCAGCCAGGCAACAGGACCGTTGTGTGAGTTTTCTGTGTTTGCAGGAGAGTGACCCGGTGGGAAGGGGAGCTGCCAAGGCTTGTCTTGTACTGACAGATTGAAAATGGCCTTTTGTAAAGGGTCTCAACAAAGGGCCAGCGTAGGGGCTGCATTTTCTCAGGACAATGATGCTGTTTCCAGGCTCAGCAGTCTTGAATATCTTACACCTCACCCCAAAAGGACCCCCCCCCCCTGCAGGCTCTTCTCCTGATACCAGCTGCTGTGGAGGCGTGGCTGTGGAGGGCTGCCCAGCTCAGGGCGGAGGGGTCAGTAGGAGTCCAGCATGTCTTCTACCCAGCCCCTTCTCTGATGCCTTGACTGAGGTGGGTCCCAGGGCTGTGCTATTTCTGCATCAGAGAAAAACTAATGGCAATGCGTCCCCTCCCAGGAGGTCGTGGGCTTCCATAGTGATTCTCAATACCAGTTCAAAAAGGTCTTCAGGGGCCTGAGAGAGAGTACAGTGGGTAGAGCGTTTGCTCTGCATGTGACCAACCCAGGTTCGATCCCCAACTCCCCATATGATTCCCTGAGCACCACCAGGAGTGATCCCAGAGCACAGAGCCAAGAGCACCACTGGGTGTGCCCTCCAGAAAGAGAATATTGGAAGCGAAGCGTGTATGGAAGAGTAGTGTTGGGTTAACAGCTGGACGAGTAAGACATGAGCTGTATGGAAGGGTGTCACTTGTATCACTTGTCTTCCTGTTGTTCATTGATTTGTTTGAGCGGGCACCAGTAGAGATGTTACTGGTGTAACATCTGTCCTGTCACATGCTAATGTAGCCCAAGGGCATCAGCTTACTGCAGGACTACTGAAGAGCCTCAGACTATTCCTTCAGGTCATGGGAATGAGGTCTATAATTGTTACTGGTTTTGGCATATCAAATATGACTCGGGTAGCTTGCCAGGCTCTGCCATGTGGGTGGTACACTCTCAGTAGTAGGCTCTCATCTCGTGCATTTACCGATGAACCATAATGGGGAGAGATCAGCTTTTCTCTTGGGTGGAGCTCTGAAGAGCTGTTGAGTCCAGATGTTGAAAATGGCGGCCCTCATGGTGTGGGGGTTCTTCTGACTTCTTGTGAGGCTCTATTGGGATGGCTAATAGAGCTAGAACCTGTCATCCCTCCCAGGTACCCATGATCAACTGAGCACAGGGAGTGCCAGTAGCAGCTCTGCCCCGTGTGTCTGAGTCTCTGGATCAGGCATACCTGGGCTTGAAATAGTCTTCTCTGTAGGGTGGGACTCTGACAAGCAGGGCTTGAGATCAGCTTTTCTCTTAGGTGGAGCTCTGAAGAGCTGTGGATTCCGGATGTTGAAAATGGCAGCCCTCATGGTGTGGGGGTTCTTCTGGCTTCTTGCAAGGCTCTATTGTGATGGTTGGCCAGATCTAGAACCCGCCTTCCCTCCCGGGAGCCTCACGATCAGCTGAGCACAGGGAGAGCCGGTAGCAGCTCTGCAGTGTGTGTCTGAGTAATATTGGGTTAACCCTGGACAAGTAAAGCATGAGCTGCATGGAAGAGTAGTGTTGGGTTACCATCCCAGTTGAATAAAACATGGGCACACTATGCCTTAGATGCATCTTGACCTTGGGGGTCTTGGTATGTGATCCCCACATTGTCCCTGTGTGTGAGCAGGAGGGGTCCCAGGAAGGGTCTGCAGGGCAGAGCCCACCACCTCTGTCAATAAAACGTAATTCCAGCTGTGTGACCTCGGGGACATGACTCACCCTCTCTCTGCACCCCTCTGGTCTCCCTCCAGATGCCAAGGTGGGGGTGGGGGGGGGGGTCAGAGTCGAGACACTCTGGAAGCTGGAGAATGAAGGGGCAACAAAACAGGGCTGGGGACGTCAGTGTCTGAGAAACGTTCACCTGAGGCCTCCACGTTTCCAAACATACCAGGTGGCCCCCTGTGGCGGAACCAAACGGGTCGTGCATCTTCCTGGCCTGCCCAGGACCGAGGCAGCGAGGGCGGCGTGTGTGGGTCGCCGGTCTCACTGGGTGGTTGTGTCACCTCACTAGGAGACAGACCTCTCGCGTGGCCCTCTGGGAGAGGCGGGCGAACTGCGCAGGGCCCGGGACAGGGTCAGACAAACTCAAAATCCGTTTGTGTGGGTTCACCCCCAGACGTGTTGGAGCCCGTTTCCTGCGTCAAGGCTGACCAGTGTTCGGTGAATTCCCCAGGGAACGTGCAGAGCACCAGGAGATTTGGCTGTGGGGGTGGGGCCGTGTCAGCCAAGACTATCCCAGAGATGCCCGGGGCAGAGGGCAGGATGGCACCAGACGTGCCACCCTCAGCTCTGGGCATGAGGGGAAAGCCGGCAGACACACGGACGGGGCATACTCACATACTCGTGGCCAATGGGTGGCTCGGTCCTCCCTCTGGAGGGCTGCGTGGACCCAGGGGCTGGCCGCTCCAGGAAAGGAACTTTGGTGATGTCTGGAGGGGCTGCCGGGACCCCTTGTGGATCTGGAGAAATGCTTGTTCCCAGAGCAGAGCAGGGGAGGGGTGGGGAACATGTTCTCGGAATCGCCCGTCTGAGCAGGCGCAGAAAGTGCTGGAGCAGGCGACTAGTGCAGGGCCAACAGGGTGAGGAGCGCCGAGGCGGAGCAGGAGAGAGGCGGGCGAGCAGGGGGCAGAGCCAGGACAGGGTAAGACACAGGAGAGCGGAGTAGGGGAGAGGCGGGCGAGCAGGGCAGGGCCGGGACAGGGTAAGACACAGGAGAGGCGGAGCAGGGGAGAGGCAGGTGAGCAGGGCAGGGCCGGGACAGGGCGACAGGCAGGAGAGCGGAGCAGGGGAGAGGCGGGCGAGCAGGGCAGGGCCAGGACAGGGTAAGACACAGGAGAGGCGGAGCAGGGGAGAGGCGGGCGAGCAGGGCAGGGCCGGGACAGGGCGACAGGCAGGAGAGCGGAGCAGGGGAGAAGCGGGCGAGCAGTGCTGCCATCTCAGCCAGCGGCAGAGGTGAGAGCAGTCCAGGGCCCTCCCCCTGGGCTTTGCCGTGGCTGGCCCTCAGCTGGGCCCCGTCCTCCAGGCCAGTCCTGCTCTGCTCACCAGCTCCCAGGGCTGTGGCACCCGGACGAGGCTGGCAGCTGCCCGCTGACCATCGCACAGGGCTTTCTACAGCTGCCTGCCAGGCACCCAGCCCAGTGCTGGACCCTGAGGCCGAGCATGTGTCCGCCACCAGTCACAGCCATGACCCTGGACCCAGCTGCTGGGCCTGGAGGTGCCATTGCAGACCCCAACAGCAACTGCTGACCCCTGGGCCCCAGTGCTCACCGCAGACCGGCTGATTGTTGGTGTCGTGGGGCTCAGGGACTGCCCTGATCATGAACTGCCACAGGGCCCTGCTCCGGGGTCACAGCGGGGCTGGGGTCACAGCGGGGCTGGGGTCACAGTGGGGGGGGGCTGGGGTCACAGCGGGGCTGGGGTCACAGCACACCTGGCCACGTCCCCAGCTGTAGGGAAGCTAAGCCCTAGACCTGGGGAGATGCAAGGCTCCTGCCATGGGCAGACAGCACCACCGAGCGTGGGATCATAAGGTTCGGGAGCAGGAAGTGCAAAGGAACCCCAGAAACTTCTAGAAACTGACTGAGGATCTACAACAGAATGGGATTACCTGAAGGAGCATCCAGTGTCGCTGCTCTGCCAATGCGAGACTGACTTAGTGAGGAGGGAGGAGGGGAGAGGGAGAGAGAGAGAAGAGTGAGAGAAAAGTGAGAGAGCGAGAGACAGAGAGAAAGCGAGATAGAGGAGAGAGGGAGAGAGAGCAAGAGAGAGGGAGAGAGCGAGAATGAGGATGAGAGAGCAAGAGACAGAGAAAGCAAGAGAGAGAGAGAGAGAGAGAGAGAGAGAGAGAGAGAGAGAGAGAGAGAGAGAGAGAGAGAGAGCCAATTGCGGGAAAAGAACACACGGAGACACACCCAGGACAAATCGGACCCGTGTGGAACGCGAGTCAGTGCCTGCTTACAGGTGGCCAAGCCCAGCCGGGGACCCGCTATTCGCAAGGGGAGCGAGGACTATTTCGGGCTTGTTTACAGCATTTTCCTAGGCAACCGGGCTCAAAACAAACAGTTGTGAATCCTGGATTAGAACTTTGTTCTGAATCGATGAGGAAATGTTTCCGAGGACGGGCTGCACTTCCAGAAAGCCCCTGAGACGTCTTGCGTCTCTGCCCTGGGGGTGTGAGGCAGAACTCAGGCTCTGGGCTGAGCTGCGCAAGGGGGGACATGTGGCACCGCACGAAAGGCAGCCTCCACTTGCCCTCCTGCCAAAGCGCAGACCTTTGGTGGTGGCCATTTTCCACCACCCCCACGCAGGGAGTAAGGTGCTGGGTCAGGCTGCAGGGGGCCGGTGAGCTGAGGCCCCTTGGACAATGTTGTTGGTTATGTTGCGTTGCATTATCTATCTATCTATCTATCTATCTATCTATCTATCTATCTATCTATCTATCTATCTATCTATCTATCTATCTATCTATCTATCTATCTATCATCTATCTATCATCTATCTATCTATCATCTATCTATCATCTATCTATCTATCATCTATCTATCATCTATCTATCATCTATCTATCTATCTATCTATCATCTATCTATCTATCATCTATCTATCTATCTATCATCTATCTATCTATCATCTATCTATCTATCATCTATCTATCTATCATCTATCTATCTATCTATCATCTATCTATCTATCATCTATCTATCTATCTATCATCTATCTATCTATCTATCTATCTATCTATCATCTATCTATTTATTTTTTTGCTTTTTGGGTCACACCCGGCAATGCTCAGGGGTTACTCCTGGCTCTGCACTCAGGAATTACTCCTGGAGGTGCTCGGGGGACCATATGGGATGCCGGGATCGAACTCAGGCGGTATGGGCCGGCCGCATGCAAGGCAAACGCCCTACCCACTGGGCTATCGCCTCCGGCCCCTGTTGCCATGTTTTATTCTGGTCTTAGACCTACAAGAAAAAATATATATTTAGGCCTGTTCCTTCTCCCTATCATGTCAGGAAATAAACGCTTTTTGAAGATGCTCGATGTCGTTCTTACATCATTCAGTCAGTCCAGCCGTCCTAGAACTATCCAGATTTTCCTGAAATGAGATAAAGTAAATCTGTAAATCTCTGCACAGAGACAAAAGGGAGAGAGCGTGAGACCCATGCCCCGCTGATGACCGTCCAGAGTTGCTGGTCACCCTCACAGCAGCCCCCAAGAGCCGCTGCACGAGCCAGCACCACTGCACAGAAGTACGCAGCACCGGGGCTTTGCCTTCACTCAGCCCCAGGCTCTCAGGAAGGGGGCTTGGGCCCAAGAGGACGAGGGTGCGGGGGGGCACCAATAAGGGACCTCCAGGGCCTCAGCAGCTGTGAACACTCTAGGGCTATTCTTTTTTTTTTTTCTTTCTGGGTCACACCCGGCGATGCTCAGGGGTTACTCCTGGCTCTTTGCTCAGGAATTTCTCCTGGCAGTGCTCGGGGAACCATATGGGATGCCGGGATCGAACCCAGGCTGGCGCAGGCCGGCCACGTGGCAAACGCCCTAACCGCTGGGCTATCGCTCTGGCCCCTCTAGGGCTATTCTGATGTGAGTGCGAGAAAGATTCAATGACCGCTCACAGCAGCCCCGTGGGGTGCTCTCTGCCCCCGCTGTCAGAGAAGCACAGCCCTGAGCGGATGCTGGGGAGCCACGTGGCTGACAGCACGGCACTTACATCCCAAACCAGCTTGTTCCACGCCCCCACGGCCCCGGCCCAACGAGCCTGTTTCTCTAGCTCGGCGCCAGCCCAGCCGGGTCTGTCTGCGAAACACAGTTTTTGAGAATCTCCGCCTCTAAGAATCACTTTTCCATGTGGTGGGAAAACCCGATGTGGAAAGTCCAAGACCCTTGGTGATGTCATGGAGCTCTTGGAAGAGTTGACTAGAAAACACAGGGCCTGGGGGCGTGCATGGCGCCCACCCCAGACTCGACCCCAGAGGGGCCCTGACTGTGAGCCCGGAGGTGGTGAGCGATGTGGGGGTAAGGGTGGCAGCGCCACTTCCTCAGAGCCCCACTGAACTGCCACGCTGTTGGCTGAGAGTCACTGGGACAGGCCCGGCCAGAATCCCCCCTCAATGGTGCCCTTTACTCTTTTTTTTTTCATCTTCAAATTTTATTACACCACTTTTAGACATACAATTGCAAGATGCTCATGTAGAGTTCTGGTTCTACAGTGTTCCAACACCCATCCCTCCACCCGAACCCATCTCCCATCACCAATGCCCCCACATCCCTCTCCCTCTCCCACACCTCAATTGCTTGGCAGGTTCTGTATGTCTTTCCTCTCCTCTCTATCTCTCCCTCCCACCTACCTTTCCTACACATCGTAGAATACAGTACATTAAAAAACATAACTGTTTCCACTAGTTTGATGGACTATGCGGCCGCAAGTGGCCACGCAACTTAGGGGCCTCATGGTCAGCATCCGGACAGCGAATATGGCAGCTAATGTGGTGGGCAAGTCTCATCCAGCTGCTTCCGGGAGCCCCCAGAGGTGATGGGCCCACTCCCAAAACCCATCTGTCCACCTGGGGGCCCCATGGTCAGCTGAGTCTGGGGAAAGCTGAGATCCAGCTTCCCCAGCCTCGTCTGAGGCTCAGCATGCTATGGCTGGTCGCCCCAGGGCAGCTCCTGGGCGGGGCCACCAGGCTCAACAAAATGGAGGGGGAAGGGCCGACCCCTGACTCCATCTGACGAATTCCCAGTGATTCCCGCTTCTGGGAGCTGCCTACCTGGGCTCGAACTCGTTTTGCTCTGTTAATCTGGTCTTGAGGTAGCATCCCTCCCGGGCGGGTTGATCTGCTGCAGCATCTGGACAGCGAATATGGTGGCTAATGTGGTGGGCGAGTCTCATCCGGCTGCTTCTGGGACCCCCCAGAGGTGATGGGCCCACTCCCAAAACCCATCTGTCCATCTGGGGGTGCCCTTTACTCTTGCTGGGCTCTCAGAAATCACTGATCCCTTATGAGACAATTTAAAGCCTCAGGGCCAGAGCGATAGCTCAGCAGGGAGGGCGCTCACCTTGCACAGAGCTGATCACTTAATCACTTGATCACTTGAATCTCAGTTATTCATCGATTTGCTCGAGCAGGCGCCAGTAACATTTCCATTGGACCCTATCACGTGCCAATGTAGCCCAATGGCATCTGGTTGATTCAGGGATATGAAGAGCCTCAAACCATTCCTTCAGGGGCTTTACAAGGAAATCTGACCATCTTGTAGGTGGGCGGCCACGTGATCTTTTGACATCCCGTGGGATCCAGTTGGTAATGGCTCTAGTCCAGCGGTTGTCTCCAAATCGCATTACATGTCCAGCCCATCTGATTTTTTGATGCCTTGGCAAAAGAGACGGGCGTCCCTGATTCTGGAATAGCAACGGAGGTCAGAACTCCAGATTCCTTCTCTCACTTGAGTGAGGCGTGATATTCCAAGCATAGCTCTTTCGATTCCTCTCTGGGAGACCCGAATAGCATTCTCATCCTGCTTTCGTAGGGTCTAGGTCAGCACAGAGCTGACCCGGGTTCGATCCCCAGCATCCCATCTGGTCCCTGAGCACCGCCAGGAGTAATTCCTGAGTGCAGAGCCAAGAGTAACCCCTGAGCATCGCCAGGTGTGACCTGTATCACTGTCACTGTCTTCCCGTTCACCATCGATTTGCTCGAGCGGGCCCCAGTAACATCTCCATATGTCTTGTCTCATGCTAGTGGAGCCCAAGGGCATCTGCTTGCTCCAGGAACATAAAGAGCCTCAAACCATTCCATCAGGTCATGGGAATGAGGTCCATAATTGTTACTGGTATTTGGCATATCAAATACAACACGGGTAGCTTGCCAGGCTCTGCCGTGCGGGTGGCATACTCTTGTAGTCACCTCTGATCTCCAACATTTAAACTAGGTGTGACCTAAAAAAGACAATATGTATATAGTCTCAGTTTCTCTGATTGAGGGGTGCTCCACTCAGATAAGACCCCCAAAAAGAACTGCTCAGCTTCTCCCCAGCAGAAAGGCTGTTTGTGTGTGCGGACCGGTGAGACAATTCCTCTGTGGTCCTTCGGGGAGAGGAGGAGGAGCTGCGCTGTCTGCACCCCTGCACCCCGGGTCCACGGAGGCTGGGCTCCATGTGTCACCCCTCTGGGCTCCTTTGCGTCCCTGGTGCAGAAACAGGTTTTGGAGGAAAGGGGGTGTCAACTTGCTCAGACCATCCCATCAGTGCTCCCAAGGGCCAATGGAATTTCTAGGAGCAAGTAACGTTTAGCCTTGACAGACTTTCTGGGGCCACCAACATGTGCTCCAGTTCTGTGCCTGCAAGATGGAAACAAGGTGCCCCTTTCCTCCAGGAGCTGCTGATCTGGGGACCCACAGGAGTCTGGCATGCTGAGGGAGGAGGCTGCAACATGCGTGGGGCAGAGCTGGGACCATAGCTCAGAGCACTGCCGGTTGACTCCCTAGGACCATGGCTCAGGGCACTGCCAGTTGACTCCCTGGGACCATGGTTCAGGGCACTGCCTGCTGACTCGCTGGGACCACGGCTCAGGGCACTGCCAGTTGACTCCCTGGGACCATGGATCAGGGCACTGCCTGCTGACTCGCTGGGACCATGGCTCAGGGCACTGCCAGTTGACTCCCTGGGACCACGGCTCAGAGCACTGCCTGCTGACTCGCTGGGACCATGGCTCAGGGCACTGCCTGCTGACTCCCTGGGACCATGGCTCAGGGCACTGCCAGTTGACTCCCTGGGACCACAGCTCAGAGCACTGCCTGCTGACTCGCTGGGACCATGGCTCAGGGCACTGCCAGTTGGCTCCCTGGGACCATGGCTCAGGGCACTGCCAGTTGACTCCCTGGGACCACGGCTCAGAGCACTGCCTGCTGACTCGCTGGGACCTTGGCTCAGAGCACTGCCTGTTGGCTCGCTGGGACCATGGCTCAAGTAGTGTGTTTGGGAATGGCCAGGAGTTACCCTGGACGGCTCAGGGCATGCTGGACTCCTGGGACCATGGTTCAGGGCTCTGTTGACTCTGACACGGCTCAGGGCACTGCTGGACTTGTGTTGGGCTCATGACTACTAGGCCGCTGAAGCTCAGGGCACTGCCTGTCTCCTGGGACCATGGTTCAGGGCACTGCCTGTGCTCGCTGGGACCATGGCTCAGGGCACTGCCAGTTGACTCCCTGGGACCATGGCTCAGAGCACTGCCTGCTGACTTCGCTGGGACCATGGCTCAGAGCACTGCCAGTTGACTCCCTGGGACCATGGCTCAGGGCACTGCCAGTTGACTCCCTGGGACCACAGCTCAGAGCACTGCCTGCTGACTCGCTGGGACCTTGGCTCAGAGCACTGCCTGTTGGCTCGCTGGGACCATGGCTCAGAGTAGTGCCTGCTGACTCGCTGGGACCAGCTCAGGGCACTGCCAGTTCTCCTGGGACCATGGCTCAGGGCACCTTGCCCTGGGACAGTTCAGGGCACTGCCAGTACTCCTGGGACCACGCTCAGGCCGCCAGTTGCCTGGACCTGGGGTGCTGTGGGCCTAGGCGGTCGCTGGGCTGCCGCTCGCTGGGACCATGGCTCAGGCACTGCCTGCTGACTCACTGGGACCATGGCTCAGGGCACTGCCAGTTGACTCCCTGGGACCACGGCTCAGAGCACTGCCTGCTGACTCACTGGGACCATGGTTCAGGGCCTGCCTGTGCTCCCTGGGACCAGGCTCAGGGCACTGCCTGCTGACTCCCTGGGACCATGGCTCAGGGCACTGCCTGCTGACTCTTCCTCGCATCCCCCCTTGACGGTTGTTGCTTTTGTTTGGAGCAGATTGGGGGGGTTTCTCTGGGGTCCACTCCTGGCAGTGAGAGGGGCAGCTCTGGTGGTGCTCAGACCAAGCAGGGCTGACTGCTGTGGACGCTTAAGAACAGGGCGATGGGCTGTGGGGTGCAGTGGGGATTCCGTCAGCAGCTGTGCTGCTGGCCTCACTCTGCAGTTGTGGTGGCACCAGGGATTGAGCTCATGACCTCACGCTTACAAGGCCCGGCCCCAGAGGGTCTTTAGAGTGAAGAACAGCCTCTACAGGTACTTGGGGCATGTGTGAAGGTCAGAGGGGCCAGTGCCTAGGACCAGCTGCACGGGAGGGGACCCAGAGGGCCACCTGGACAGCAGACGGGGCCACCCTCCTGCCTGCCCAACACCCCAACCTTGGGTCTCTATGGCTACATTCATGCCTTTCCCATAAGTGGGTGAGTGGGTGGGTGGGCGAGCCCCTGTGGCAGTGAGGAGAGGGAGATGCCGGGGCAGGCGCTCCCACCTACACACAGCTCTGACCCCCCCCACACTGCGGCAACCAGGTGGCTGTGACAGCTGTGCCCTCTCACCTCCCCCAGCCATTCCACTGGGGTTCCCGGCCCCCTTGAGGGATTGGAGGGAGGTAAGAAGCGTCCCGACCTGCCATGGCTGTTGGCCGAGCTTTGGTGGTACCTGGTCAGCGGCCCCGGCTCCTGGCCACCCGAGCAGGAGAGGAGCAGGTGGGTCCCCCAGCCCCGCCTCGGCACCCACGTAGAAGCATGTCCGCGTGGCCACCACCCGACAACCAATTACATGCACGGGGAGCTGCTGGAGACGGGTGTGTCACGCCTGGTTAAACTTAAAAATACCCCGCGAGCTCCGTCGCCCTAAATAACACTCGTGCAGGGAACGGCAGTGCAGGGGGCCTGAGCACACGTAGGGGGTCCCCCCCCCCTCCCCACCACCCCCCTGGAGCCCTGGGGGTTCTCTCAGGCTCTGTGCCGTGGCGGTCCACCCTGAGAGCCCTTTCAGGAGGCTCCGGGGCAGTGAGCAGCCCATGGGAAAAACTTCTAGAACATTCCATGGGGGAAATACAAAGGACTCCACCAATCTCATGGAGCAGCCACTGAGCCCATGTGTCCCCAGGGCGGGGACAGCGGGAAGAGGGTCTGGGAGCGCGGCTGGTGGCCCTCCCTGGCGAGAGGCAGCTCTTCCCGCTGCCTGTCTCTGCTGGCCCATCAAATCTCTTCACCCTCCCCGGGCTTCCGCGCCCCTTGTCCTTCACGCCAGGCCTCTGGCCGCTGGGGTTCAGGGTGCACTTGGCTGCTCTGTGCAGGCCGGGCCCGAGCTCTGACTAGGCTCCTCTGGCCCGGAGACCGATGGAGCTGGCCTGGCCCCCTGCATTCACCAGACTGGGCGGGTGCCAAAACGCCCCACCGGGCCCGATGTCCCCCGACCCCCGGCTGACCATCGTTGCAAGGCCCCAGTCGTCCCTTCACCCTCCAAGTGTCAGGGTGACGGACAGTGAGACTCTGGCAGTCAGGGCTGAGAGCCGAGAGGGGGACGGGAGGGCGCGGGCTAGCGTCGGGTCCTTAGGGAGCTCCCAGGGGAGCAGCGCCTCTGCCAAGCTCCCTTATAGGCCCAAGCCGGTCCCTGCCTCCACCTCCCGCGTGGCCCCACTTTCTGCTCTGGGCGCCTTCCCTCCGGCAGGGAGTTCCTGAGCGCTCCTCTGGGACGCCACAGCCTGGCATTTCCTCCCACGGGCAATCTAAGATCTAAAGTGCCACTTCAGACGCGTAATTACTGTTTGCAGCCCTGCTGAGAGACCCGTGCGCCGCGCTAAGCATTGCCACATGTCAGGCTCGGAACGGGGACAAAGCCACGAGCGACTGACACGCCCCAGAGAGCGCCTCCTGCGGGGACGCTGGGCGCAGGGTAGAGGGGGTGGCGCACACACGCCCCAGAGGGCGCCTCCTGCGCGGGGACGCGGGGACGCGGGCGCAGCGTCTGGGGGTGACTTTCCGGCACAGACGCTGTTCCCAGGGCTGGCACAGACTCTGGCCCCCAGTTGACCAGTGGCCAGTGGCTGCAGGGACGTGTCATAGCACTGACAGCTCGGAGCTTCCCCTCTGGCCTCAGCGGCACCCGCTGCTCAAGATCCTGCATCTCAGCTTTGCACACGTGGCCCAGACACTCCGGCAGCCCTCAATGATTCTGAAAATGTCCTGGAGTCCCCCACGGACCCCAACAGCTGCTCCTCGGGGCTAGAAGCCGCAGCCTTCCAAGGGGCGCCCATCTGCTTCCCAGAGCAGGACCCCCACCCCCCAGTCTGGACATCATGGCCAGCACAGAGTCTCCTTGAGGGAAATCTGGAAGCATCTGAGCGTGAGTCTACCTCAGGCCTGGGCTGACACAATGGCGTGAGCCAGGAAACCCAAGGCCAAGGAGTGAGGCGGGAGGTGAGTGACACTTCCAGTGGGGTCTCAGCCCTGTCTGTGTAAGTCTGCCGGGAAAGATTTGTCTTAAAGTCCGTGGCCTCCTCTCGTCATCTTCTGGAAAAGTCCAGAATAACTGTCATATCATCAATGGCACTCATTAAAAGCAGATGTCCTTTGGGTTTGGATATCTGGCCACCACAAAGTCATCCCAAACTCAAGATGATGGCATTTCCTGTGCGCTCTTCACGATTATTTCCTGATTGAGGTGACATGACCTACTCCAGCATGGGCAGTCTTGGTTCACCCTGCAGTGCTCCCACATCCGACACGAGAGGCCAATGTCCCTCCACCACTGGCCCCAGGGGCCTGCTCTGCCCTGCCTAGCTGGCAGCTCAGCCTGCTGCGGCATCTTAGCCTGTTTTCACAGGCCGCGTTCATCCCGCGCTGTTAAGAGCCACATCTGAGCTCGTCTTCCTCCTCCTGATCCCCTGCACCTGGCGCCTTCCTCTTCCCAGCTGAGAAAAGCAAGACATCACTTTTTCTTTTTTTTTCATTTCCCCCCTACTTTACTTACACACCACAGTTTACACACCAGTTTACTCACCACAGTTTACACTACAGTTTACACACCACAGTTTACACACAGTTTACACCCAGTTTACACACCACAGTTTACACACCACAGTTTACACACCACAGTTTACACCACAGCTTACACACCACAGCTTTACACACCACAGTTTACACACCACAGTTTACACACCAGTTTACACACCACAGTTTACACACACAGTTTACACACCACAGTTTACACACCACAGTTTACACACACAGTTTACACATACAGTTTACGCACCACAGTTTTACACACCACAGTTTACACACAGTTTACACACAGTTTACACACCAGTTTACACACCACAGTTTACACACCACAGTTTACACCACAGTTTACACACCACAGTTTACACATCACAGTTTACACACCACAGTTTACACACCACAGTTTACATACCAGTTTACTCACCACAGTTTACACACTACAGTTTACTCACCACAGTTTACACATCACAGTTTACAAAGCTGTTTACAGGCATTCAATAGTCCAACCCCAACTGTCCACCACTGTCCCCATTTCCCAACCAATCCTCAAGCCTGCCCCCGGAGTAGGCCCACAGTAATTTATTTTTTATTGCTTATCCCCATTAAGACATGGGGCAGAGATTCTCAGACATGGGGCAGAGCTGCTACTGGCTCTCCCTGTGCCCAGCTGCTCACGAGGCGCCCAGGAGGGATGGTGGGTTCTAGCCCTGACCCGCCACCCCAGCAGAGCCTTGAAACAAGCCAGACGACCCCCACTCCATGAGGGCCTCCATTTTTCACATCCGGACTTCCCCCTCGTCAGAACTCCACCCAGCAGACCAGCCTATCCCAGCCTGGCTCCGCGGTTCATCAATAGATGCTGGACTTAGAGATGACTACAAGAGTATGCTACCCGCACGGCAGAGCCTGGCAAGCTACCCGTGTCGTATTTGATATGCCAAATCACTTGAATCACTTGAATCACTTGAATCCCGTATTTCATGGATTTGCTCGGGCAGGTGCCAGTAACATTTCCATTAGACCCTATTACATGCCAATGTAGCCCAATGGCATCTGGTTGATTCAGGAATATGAAGAGCCTCAAACCATTCCTTCAGGGTCTTGACAAGGAAGTCTGACCATCTTGTACATGGCGGCCACGTGATCTTTGGTCATCCCGTGGGATCCAGTCGGAAACGGCTCTAGTCCAGCGGTTGTCTCCAAATCGCATTACATGTCCAGCCCATCTGATTTTCGATGCCTTGGCAAGCGAGACAGTGTCCCTGATTCTGGAATAGCGATGGAGGTCAGAACTCTGATTCCTTCTCTCACTTGAGTGAGGCGTGATATTCCAAGCATATTCCTCTCTGGGAGACACGAATGGCATTCTCATCCTGCTTTCGTAGGGGCCCAGGTCTCTGAGGCATATGTTAATGCAGGAAGAATGGTGGAGTCAAAGAGATGTGCCCGGGGCCGGAGGTTCTTTGTCCTTTTAGATATTCCTTCAATGCCTTTGAAGGCATTCCATGCCGCTCTCTTCCTCCTGCGCAGCTCAGGTTTTAGGTCATTCATCATGCTGACTTCTAGACCTAGGCACACATAACTCCTGCTTTCAGAGATGTTTGTTCCATTGAGAGTGAATGGGGCCTCTGGAACTAGTTCATTTTTCATAAACATGGTTTTCTTTAGATTGAGCGTAGACCTATCTTTCCACATTCTCGGTCTAAGTCAGCCAGCAATTGTGCCACTTGGCTAATGTTTGGTGTTATTAGAACGATGTCATCAGCAAAGCGGAGGTGGTGTAGTTGCCCACCATCTATCTTCACTCCCATTCCTTCCCATTCTAATTGTTGCATGATGTTCTCGAGGGTGGCACTGAAGAGTTTTGGTGAAATGGTATCACCCTGTCGGGGCCCCTCTTTTGACATCAATGATCACTTCTTTGTAGAATGGTGAGATCCTGGTGGTGAATCCGTAATACAGCTCACGAAGGATCTTGATGTATTGGGTTTGAACACCCTGTTTGGCTAGGGCTTCGATGACTGCTTCAGTCTCCACAGAATCAAAGGCTTTCTGTAAATCAATGAGCGTGAGACAGAGTGGCATCTTGTACTCCCTACAAACCTCAATGAGCTTGGTTACCGTGTGGATATGGTCGATTGTGCTGAATCCTTTCTGGAAGCCTGCTTGCTCTCATGGTTGTCCTTCATCTAGTGTTCTGCTAATCCTGTTCAGGATAACTCGTGTAAACAGCTTATAGATGATGGACAACAGGCAGATGGGGCGATAGTTGCCGATATCATGAATGTCTCCCTTCTTGAACAGTAGAACTGTTCTGCTGGTTTTCCATTGGGAGGGCACCTTGCATTCAGTCAAGTAGCGTGTGAAGAGCCAAGCGAGTATATTGATGAGTACTGACTGCAGATTCTTCAGGTGTTCGGGTATGACTTTGTCTGGGTCTGGTGCTGTTTCCTTCTTTACCGACGAGATGGCATGTCGGATTTCAGAAGGGAGAACGATGGGAATGACATATCCATCCTGTGGAATTTGGTATGTGGGCAGGTGGATGTGGCTATCAAAGAGATTTGAGTAGAAGTCCTGGATAATCTTCACCATTGCCTTTCTGGAAGATGTGATAGATCCATCAGGGCGTCGAAGGGCAGTCATCTTGGTCTTATAGTTGGCGAAGGACAGGCGGGCGGTGCGAATGCTTTTCCCGGCTTCTGCTGCATCTTCCAGTATTTTTTTTTTTTTTTTTTTGCTTTGGGTCACCCCGGCGATGCTCAGGGGTTACTCCTGGCTCTGCACTCAGGAATTACTCCTGGCGGTGCTCAGGGGGCCCATATGGGATGCGGGGAGCTTGCCCAGGCCGAGCAGGGGGAGCGCTTGCAAGGCAAATGCCCTACCCGCTGGGCTATCTCTCTGGCCCCAACATCTTCCAGTATTTCTGCTCTTCTGTCTTTGTGGTCTTCTTTTATCGCTTCTCTGCACCATTTAGCAAGCTTGGACGTTAGCATTTGGTCTCCTGAGGCTCGCGCCTTGCCACATTGGCGAATGAGCTCAAGAGTTTCTGAAGACAAGCATCCTTTTGTACCTTTCTCTTTCTCGGCATTCTTCGCACAATCATGGAGGTGCTGAACCAGTCAGTTGTATTCTTCATCGATGTCGTCAATGGTGGTATCTTCCCATGTTGCTGCAATGGTGCCAAAGAGTTCCCAGTTGGTGGTCATTCTGGGAGTTCTCTTCTTAAACTTTGCAACCTTTTCTCCCTGTGTGGGAAGTAGAATTTTGCACGAAGGAGATGGTGGTCCGATACAGTTTGGAATTTGGGGGCGACAGCAACATCGGTCAGACAAAACCGTCGATTGAAGATGATGTGGTCAATTTCATTGTGGAACTGTCTTCCAGGAGATTCCCATGTCCAACATTTCGCTTCAGCCTTCTGGAACTGTGAGTTCCCATGAATGGTCTTGGTGGACATGATGAACTCAGATAGTCTCTCACCCTGTTCGTTCCATTCTAGGCCATGGGTCCCGATGTGGAGTTCTTCAGCCGATCTTCTCGGTCCTAACTTTGCATTAAAATCACCGACTATGATCTTGTAGAAGGTGTGATCTTTTTTTATAGAAATCCTCCAATTCCATGTAGAATTTCTCAATTTCATCTCTTTTGTATGTGGATGTTGGTGCATAGACAATGAAGATAGAAATTTCTGGCAGTGGGCCACATCTCTTCAAATGTAATCGTCCTATTCGGTTTGTTAGGCATTCAAATGAATCAATGTTGGCGGCCATGTTCGTGTTGACAAGGACACCAACGCCACCAATGCCTCTTTCGTCGCATGTTCCAAGGAACAATTCTTCTCCGGTGTCAAATACAGCATGATGCAACTGGCGCCTCCTTTTCTCAGTCAGACCAATGATGTAGTACTTGATCTCTTGCGCTTGCACCATCAGATCCTCAATATATGCTTCCGATGCCAGCGTACGTGCATTGAATGTACAGACAGTCATTTTAGTCCTTCTTCGTTTTGGCAGCCTAGGTTGGCCCTAAAATTTTATCAGGCAATGCTTGTTCGCCTTTCTTACTGCTGCCGTATTAAGGGCTCTTTCTGGGTCAGGAAAATAAACATTTCTGTTACTGGATTTGGCATATCGAACAAGCATCGGACAGCTTGTCAGGCTCTGCCCGTGCGGGTGCTATATTCTCATTACTTTGTGGGGCTCTCTCAGAGGGGTGGGTAGAATATTCACAGTAATTTGGAGGTAAATCATGTGGCTGCACAGCAGCTGTGCGCCACGGGAATCTGGTTTCTGCTCTGCCGGGTGTATCTGTGTCTTAGGCTCAAGCATTCCTGGGCTTGAAATACTCTCCTCTAAAGGGCGAGTCTCTGCAGGGTGGGTCCTTGTAGGCTGGATTTTTTGACAAGCGGGGCTGGAGACTGGATTAATCTGCTGGGTGGAGATCTTACGAGCTGCAGAGTGTGGATTGTGAAGATCGCTGCCAGCAAGGTGTGGGGGGTCTCTCTGGGCTCTTCCGAGGCTTCATCGGGATGGTGGACCTTGGTCGGAAGTTGTTCTCGTGGTCCATGGAATGCAGGGGGTTCAAAGGTGAACCTTGCATATGGCCTTATGTTAAGATATGCCAAATACCAGTAACAATTTTAGACCTCATTCCCATGACCTGATGGAATGGTTTGAGGCTCTTTATGTTCCTGGAGCAAGCAGGTGCCCTTTGGGCTCTACTAGCATGAGACAGGACATATGGAGATGTTACTGGTGCCCGCTCGAGCCAATTGATGATGAACGGGAAAACAGTGATACAGTGATTCCCATTAAATGTCTAACAGAATGATCCATATCTCTTTGGCTCCACCGTTCTCCCTGCATTAACATATGCCTCAGAGACCTGGGCCCTATGAAAGCAGGATGAGAACGCTATTCGGGTCTCCCAGAGAGGAATCGAAAGAGCTATGCTTGGAATATCACGCCTCACTCAAGTGAGAGAAGGAATCGGAGTTCTGACCTCCGTCTCCGTTCCAGAATCAGGGACACTGTCTCATTGGCCAAGGCATCGAAAATCAGATGGGCTGGACATGTAATGCGATTTGGAGACAACTGCTGGACTAGAGCCATTACCGACTGGATCCACACGGGATGTCAAAAGATCATATGGCCACCCACCTACAAGATGGTCAGACTTCCTTGCCAAGACCCTGAAGGAAGCGGTTTGAGGCTCTTCATATTCCTGAATCAACCAGATGCCATTGGGCTACATTGGCATGTGATAGGGTCCAATGGAAATGTTACTGGCCCCCACTTGAGCAAATCAATGAATAGGGGATTCAAGTGATCAAGTGATCAAGTGAAGGAAAAATGTGAGGATTGTTGGATCTCACCTTGGGGATGTGAAGTCCTTGCCTGAGGCTTTACTAAGCCTCTGTTGCAAGTCAAGCGTCTGTGTTGATGTTTGTGTTGTCTACCTTGGTTGGCATCTACATCATAGCCCATCTGATGTGCTGTGCTCCTACTGGGAAGGTGGGTTAGAGAGTTTGGCTGCATGGCATTTTTCTTTGCGGATGAGCAGTGTCCATTATAATATGTACTTCTAATACTGTATTATAATATGTATGCACATATCCTCGTGAGCATTACGCCCACTGTTGGGCACAGACTGTTTCCAGATCGTGGCTATTTTACAGGCACTGCAATAATCCCAGCTTTGCATCTATCACTTTCAGTTTGGGTTTTGGTTATGGGGCCACACCTATCAGTACTCTAAAACTACTCCTTACTGGGTGTTCAGTGGTTGCCCTAATATTGGTGCTTGGGAAACTTGTGGTGCCCGGAAACAATCCCTGAGCCCCACACAGTGTCCACCTTGTCCCCTCTGTTCTCAGCTCAGCTGTGAACGAAACTTAGGACAGAAGCCCAGGAGTGGGCTCCCGGGATCGTGTGAAAGTTCCGTTCTTTACTGTGTGAGGGGTCTACAGACTGTTCAGAGAGCACACTCGATGACATGCCCAGCAACAGAGAGTGCTGGTCTCTTCTGGTAGCTTCCGGTAGCTTCTGGAATTCTTGAGAGAGAACCTTCTCATTGATGTGTGGTGCAACATCTCTTCGTCATTTGGACTGGCCTTTTCCTGACAGTGACAGTGTCCATTGGTTTTTCACACTCGTCTGGGCCATCTGCATGTCTTCTTTGGGTGGTATCTGACCAGCGGCTCTC
>JAJIBD010011727.1:0-55968 GCA_021461705.1 Cryptotis parvus | reverse complement strand
TCTTCATCACCACTTACTCTCTTGATTGCCTACATAAGCAAGAGTGGATCTTTAAATCCACAGTTGCAATTTATGGTGTCAGACATCAATGAATTTCTCTTGTGGCAAGACAACTTCCGACTGGGAAAAGTTGCCTAAATTCTGCAATTACCAGAGTTCTACACATCCAAAATACTGTTCTTAGTGTGCTAACAATTGTCGAGGGTACTAATGCCAATCTAGAATCGAGCATTAAATACAGGCAAAAAGATACACAGACAACCCTTTAATGTATGTTCTGTAATCCATAGTCTGGAGGGGAAGGAAAGGAGAAAGAGAGAGAAATGGAAAAGAAATAAAGAACCTGCCATGGAGGAGGGCTGGGGGAGGGGGAGGGAACCGGGGACGTTGGTGGTGGGGAGATGGGCACTGGTGGCGGGATGGGTGCTGCTACACTGTATGACCAAAACCCAAATATGAACTTTTTAATTGTATATCTTTGTAATTGTAAAAATAAAAAATTAATAAAAAAATTAAAAAAAAAACAAAATACTGTTCTTTCTTCCACCCAGACAATAGTTCTCTCTAACATCACTTTCCCTAAATCAGATCAATTGGTGCTAAGAGAGTCTGCTGACCATATCTATGTGTCCACTTATATTTCAGAAATTACAGTATCTTAGCTTGGATGCACTCTATTAAGAATCTTGTCCTTATAGGTTTTCTGTCTTAGAGAAGTTCTTCTAAGAACACTACTTTGCACATACCGGTTTGCAAAACATACACTGAAAGGTTATCATGTATGTTCTTTGACCTATTTTTTATAGTCAGTTCTAGTCTAGCATTACTCTCTCCAACTATTATTATTAAATCGGACCTCTCTCTACCTTACCTACACACTGACCCCACAGATATGTGGTAGAATTCAACAATTGATACATTCTTCTGGCCCCTGTTTTTCTTGGTCTTGGATATAAAATTTTTGTAGGATTTATAAAAGAAACTTTTTAAAAAAAATGTTAATGAGGGCAAGATCATAGAAATCTCATTTTAATTTTTCAAGTTCATTCATCTCAATAAAGATTAATAGAGATGTTTCCTATTTTATGACTGATGTTCAACAGTTTAGTAGATTGCATCAACTAGTAAGTAGAATTAAAGTGTTTGCTTTTATCCATTTCTAAAGTTTTCTAAATATGCAAATATTTGACAAATATTACCATTCTCCATTGTAATGCAACTGGTTGTATACATCCTCTATAAAAGTGAAATTGACAACTGATTGAATTGTCAGAATTTTGACTTAAACTTCTGAAATTATATTATTTTTAAAATCAAGATTGATCAAAGTCAATTTAGAAGATTTCATCTGGACCTTAGCTCATAGGTTTTTGGACTAATGAAATAATAATGAAGGTAACTTATTAGTGAGATAAAAAAAACAAGAAAAATTTGGGAACTTCAAGAAATGAAGAATTAGCTAAGAAATTCAGTTTTATGGTGACAGCTTTTAAAAAATATTAATATTGGGCCAGAGCAATAGTCCAACAGGGAGGGCATTTGCCTTACATGTGACACAGGGTTGGATCCCAGGCATCCCATATGGACCCCTGAGAACTGTCAGGAGTATTATTTCCTGAGTGTAGAGCCAGGAGTAACCCGTGAGCATATGCAGGTATGACCACAAAAAGCAAAAAAATAAATGATATCAATATGACTATGACCATGAATGGTCTTAAATTCAAATCAAAAGTTACTTAAATAAAAATTTCAGTAAGGTAAATAAAAATCATGTACCACTATATAACTGAACCACTTTACTAGTTTACCCATCTCTCTATATTGCTTAACCTGCTCTCCATTACAAATAAATGGAAAAAAAATAGTGCTACACAAAATAATAGTTTGAAAACAAAATAATTTAACAAAAACCATTTTCAAATAAATCGTGCATAATTATACCATTAATTAAATTCAAAATAAATTTGAGTAACAAATGCTAAAATACAAAACCAGGTAACTAAAGTTTAATTATTTCATTTAATATATAATTTAATATTATGTATTTTCGAAAGCAAAAGTGTGCAGCACTTTTTAGCACTTAATGTCTGCCTTAATGCTAATGTAAACAAATAGGAGCATTTTTAAGGAGTATGTCTAGTACTTTATGTAAAATTTTGTGTAATAGCATTTTCCTATTTTGAAAATGTTAACTCAAAAGTAGATTTTCCTATGCTGATGGGTTCTTGAGAATTGTATGAAAGATTTTCATACCAAACTCTAAGGTTAAAAGTTAGTTCATTCTACTGATGGTTCCAGATCCCTCCCCAGACTTCAGGCCTCTCCATTACCTGTGAATAACGTCCAGGTTCTGTCCCTAAACGTGCCCGGTCCTGTCCACTTTCCTGTCCTGTACCACACAGTCTACTCGCCTCTTGTGAATGATGTAACTGCTGCTGTCCCTGCCTTGCTTTGTATCGTGTGCGCTTTCCCATAAATGACCAGTCAGCTGCTTAGCCAGATCCCAATGCTCATAGCACTGTTGGGCCTCCCAGTGGTAACCCCCAATTTTCCAACTCTCTGGCCACCGCCACTTGGAGGTGTGTGAGACTCCCGGGTTCAGCACTTGATCCTGCCCTGGGCATCCAAGCCTTGAACCCTGTTTGGATTCTGCCTCTTGTCTGCCGCTGAAATGCCCACCTGTACTAAGCCCTGCCCTGGCACATGGAATGCCCTGACCTGGGGATTCCATGCAGACAGAGAGATGGGCTCGGAGATTGCTGGTTCCAAAAGAGAGGAGACCGATCAGACTCTAGCCTGGTGTTCTCCGCTTCATTTTATTGTTATTCAAATCCCGCTCCCCAGACATCCATTTCCACAGCCTGATTGGCTCCCTGTTGCAGGGATGGAGATTTGAAGTGACCTCGGACTTTAGACCTTACCTCCTTTGTAACAAAAACATTCCATATTTATAGGGCAAGCATTCATATTGTCACTAATTCATAAATTCCAATAACTGCTTACACCTACTTATGAGAACTTTTAAAATTAAATATATGCATAATTATGGACATTCATGAAATGTTAACGTGTTACATGTTTTTGCACATTTTGTGTGCACTTTCCTGTGATGATGTTTAGGAAAGTCACCACACAAACTCATTTTATAGAAACATGATCAATAATCCAAATTTCAGTCGTCATGCTTTCTGAACTCGCCCAGGTAATCACTTTAAAATCTCATTTGGCATTGCTTACAATAAGCAGTGTATTTGTGTTTTACTAAGATCAGTGTTTATAACAGATGCTTTTTGAAATGCCAATGCAGTTTTCAACTGCAATCACTGAGTCAGGGTTTAAATCCAACATCTGGCACTATATGTCAGCACCTGAGGTAAATAACACTCTTAGTGATGTACTTGTCTAGCCCAATAAATGTGTTCATTTGAAACTGTCATTGGTAGATGCCATGATTTATTATAGTTCATGCTTCTTCAAATACTCTTCCAGAAACTGTTCAATAGAATATTTTTGATCAAGAGAACTGCTGATTTTTCTAATTCAGCACTAGAATAGGAAGACTAGAAAGAAATTGAGTAATAAAATAAGAATGTTGAAAAATGTATAGTGAGAGATAAAATGACACTCAAATATGGAAGGCAGCCATTGCTTTAGCTTTATTTGAATCTGACTTCACTTGAATTATCATTGAAGTCGACCTGATAGTTTTATTAAACTGGTTTTATCAGCAATACTTATATGGAATGCCTGCTGTGTAGCTTATATAAAATAATATCCAGGAAAAACTAAGGTAAAATTACCATTTTCAGTGACATGACAAAATATTTGTATATAGACCAGTATTTTATGAATGTATAAAATTAAACTTCTCATCAAAATAAACAAAGAAGGAATGATAAAATGTTTTATATAAACCAATGTTACTGGATGCATAAAATTAAATTCTCTTCAAAATAAACAAAAATAAACATTTTTCCCATTTGAGGAAAAACCTAGCATTAACAGGATAGAAAAAATCAAATTGTGTTTAAAACTGCTACCCTTTAAAGTAATTCCCATTAATTTCATTGTTTAACAATAAAAAGTTAAAGTATGCAATATTATTTACTATATCAAAATGTGAAATAGGGGCCAGAGTGATAGCACAGGTGGGAGGGAGTTTGCGTGTGCATGTGGCAGAACTGGGTTCGATCCCCTGCATCCCTTATGGTCCCCTGAGAACCGCCAGAAGTAGTTCCTGAGCGAAGAACCATGAGCAATCCCTGAGCATATTGTGTGTGATGAAAAAAATAAGAAAAAATGTGAAATAACAAAAAATTTAATGTTGATTGAAGATTGTTAGCACTTGTTTTTGATGGTTTTCTTTATTGCATATTTGCTTTGTTACTCTTAAAGGGAAATACTTTATTCATTTCACTGCCTTCATTCTTCCCTGATTTGAAGAGAAATTTACAAAAATAATATTTGAGACCCTAACAGTTATTCAGGATAAAATTTCTTTTGGTGCAATATATTTAAAAATAGTGATATGTGTCGGGAATGCCGCCTGGGGTCCCCGACAGTGTCAGGACAGAAGTTCTCTTCTACCTCCTAGGACGCCGGGGAGAACAGATAAAAACTCACGAGTCCGGTGCAGTTCCAAAAATGGCTTTTAATAGTACAAAAGCTCTTCCACAGCACTCCAATATAATGAAGAAACTTTAGCTGTGGTCTGAACTTAGACCATACAAAAGAGCCTAAGTCTCCCACCAAAGAGAAAGGATCTCACCCGAGCTGAGTCCTACCCAGAAGGAGCAAAAGGCCAAAGAGCAAAAAGCCAAAAGCCAAAAGCCGAGGGGGGAGCCAAAAGCTGATGGCTGAGGGAACCAAAAAGCTGAAAGCTAAAAGGCCTAAAAGGCAAAAGGGTAAAAGTGAAGGGGTCCTCAAGTCAGCCCCTTATATACACCAAAGTAATCCAACCGGGAGGGGGCATGTCAACAAAGAGAACTCTAAACAGAGTGTAGTGCCACACCTTATTGCAGGTATAAACAAAGGTTACGCCAAGGACTAAGGAGATTATCTCTTATGTAAAACACTGGGGAGAGAGGGCTGATATAAAGTAATACATCTTAACTTCATGAGCTTCATGTAATCTAGATGGTACCCACAAGGTCCTTCTTATTATTATCTGCACCAGGGTGATTCTGAGTATCTTGTTCTCGGTACTGAAAGGGTCACACTCGCCTGCTTAGAGCAAACTAGTATGATCCTTCCTATAGTCTTCCTATAGTCTCAGCGTAGCCAGGGTGGTAGTCTCCTGGTAAATTCTAACTGTCCCACGCTGGGTGAAGTGGGTATAAAGAGGAGCTGTGCCCAATCTAGAATACATAGAAGTCTTAGTAGATGTATAAGTCAGAAGTTATTCAATCAAGGTGACTTCTGTAAGTGCCACACCCTCTAGCAGTGTTTACATAGAAGAGAAGTCTCATTAGACTGAACCTTGACTTAAGTAGATTAAGCTGGGAGTGGGCAAAACAACAAAACTCCCAGAATAGCTAAACCTGTCCTCCAACAGATATGTATCTATAATTTTTTTAGATTCCAGGGTTACCAATAGAGATAATAAGTAATACTATCTGAAAAAAGTGTTTTTGTATGTAATATGTACTCTTATTTTCAATAAGTGATGAGCAAGAAATTCAATATAAATATTGGCTTGGCAAAATTTATGACAACAAATTTACAAATTGAGTTTGCCAAGATTCAGTGGTGTGTTCAATAAAAGAATAACATTTGACACCCACAAAGCATACTGTTATATATACTCGATGAGCAGAGGTTAGTGTAAAAGCATGAGCTATATTAAAATGCATAAACTTATGCTTAATAAATATTACTGAGTGCCGTTTAATTTGCGTGTGTTTTTTGGAGTGAACAATCCACAAAATGTATAATAGCTCACTTCAAACATTCTTATTCTAGTTCAAAGACTTAACCATACTTAATTATCTATGGTTTATTTAATTTTACATATTTTTTCAAGTTTTCATTATAGTCTCAAACTATCATTCATGGTATGTGTGTTGGTGGTATGTATTTGTATAAATAAGCATGCATACATGTCTAATATGATGCATGTATGCAGTTTGGAAAGTAAATTTTCATTGCTATTATATAGAGTATTTTATTCTACATCCCCTGGCTTCAATTCTTTGCTTTTAAATCATTTATATAGACCTGATAAGTATCATGGGGAAGGCATTAATCAGTGATTACCCATTAAAAGTCATTAAGGTGTATGGTTAGCCATATTTTGTTAAAGACAGTTTTCTAAAATTCTAAATGCAGACAGATGCTACAAGGTTATCTGAAGTGTCAGGAAGCTCCTGAATATATTGAATGACCTTAATGCAAGAAGTCTGTAGAGGAAAACTAAGAGTTGTTTAAAGACTAGTTACTCAAGGATTTTGTATAAATCTATTGCTATCAGAAACCATGCATTCCTCAGGGAGTAATGCATTCTAAATTAACCTTTGGTTTTTAAAGAACCTACTATAAATGGTGCATATTTGAATACCAAAATGTTAAACTTTAATTCTTGAGACTAATGCTTCCTTATATAATCAAATTTATGAACAAATCATGATAAATTAGTTTTTTTTTAATTAATGAGAGTGTCTCGGGTTATTCAACAAATTTTAAGTGGTCAGGAACTACGAAAAACAGTAATCTCTAATGGTTACAAAAATAACATATTTCAGTATATATGTGACACAAAATTATAGGAAATAATAGTAAAAACGAATGTAATCATTTTCCCTTTACAACTCACTTTTAGAGAGGGACGCTCTAAGAAATCATTTGAAATTAGTAGTATAAAGGTATGTATTAGCTTTAGAGACTTCCAAAATGTATTAATTACATTTTTTTTCAGGAGATATGTTTGAAACATATTGGGTAAATTGGGTGTAGTGTTACCAAAGTTTCATTAATTGTTAAAGTGAAGGAATTACGGTTACCACTTGTAATTTTCAAATATTCATTTGGTGCCATCCACTCTTCTCAATTCACCAAATTTGGGATGAAGTCATTTTTCAGGGGGAGCAAGTTCTTTTTACTATTTTTTAATTTTTCTGTTTTTAATATTTCAGTTTTTCTTTCTTTTTTTAAATTTTTTTTTTATTACAAAGGTGTTCACAATTGGTTCTTGGTAATACAGTGTTCCAGTACCCATCCCCTCCACCAGTGCCCCATTTCCACCACCAATGTACCCCACCACCTCCCAACCACCCCCCAGGCTGCCTCAAAAGCAGGTAGCCCTGTTTCCTCTCTTTCTGTCTCTGTTCTCTCTCTCTGTGTCTCTGCATCTCTCTCCCTCTTATTTTACACATTGTGGCTAGCCCTGCAGATATTTAGAGTTTATCACTTAAGTCTCTTGGTGTATATTCAATGGTGAGTTTTAATCTGCCATTACCATTTCACACATTGAGTAAAACACTGGTATCTATTTATATCCTATTAATGAATGCAGTCATTCTATATCTGTCCTTTCCCTTCTAATTTCACTCAGCATGATAGTCTACATGTCCATCCATTTGCAGGTAAATATCAAAATTTCATCTTTTCTGACAGCTGCATAGTACTCCATAGTGTAGATGAACCACAGTTTCTTTAGCCAGTCCTCTGTTCTCGGGCATTTAGGTTGTTTCCACATTCTAGCTATAGTGAATAGCGCAGAGATGAATAAAGAAGTACAGATAGTGTTTCTGCTATGTGTTTTTCGGTCTCTCAGGTATATTCCCTGGAGTGCTATTGCTGGATCAAATGGGAGCTCAATGCCTAGTTTTCGGAGGAATGCCGATATTGTTTTCCAAAAGAGCTGGACCAGTTGGCACTCCCACCAACAGTGGATCAGAGTCCTTTTTCCCCACATCCATAACAGCACCGGTTGTTCTTGCTGTTTTGGATGTGTGCCAGTCTCTGTGGTGTCAGATAGTACCTCATTGTTGTTTTGATTTGCATCTCCCTGATGATTAAAGATGAAGAGCACTTTTCATATGCCTTTTGGCCATTCGAATTTCTTCTCTTTGGAAGCTTCTGTTCATTCCTTCTCCCCATTTTTTGATGGGGTTGGCTGTTTTTTTCTTGTGAAGGGCTACCAGTGCCTGATATATCCTGGATATTAACCCCTTGTCAGATGGGTATTGGGTGAATATTCTTTTCCACTCTGTGGATAGTCTTTGTATATTGGTCACCATTTCTTTTGAGGTGCAGAAGCTCTTCAATTTTATATAATCCCATTTATTTATCTTTGCTTCCATTTTCTTGGTCAGTGGTGTGTTGTCTTTAAAGATACTTTTAGTTTCGATGACGTAGAGTATTTCTCCTATGTTTTCTTCGTTGTATCTTACAGATTCATGTCTGATGTTGATACCTATAATCCATTTTGATCTGACTTTTGTGCATGGCGTTAAAAGGAGGTCAAAGTTCAATTTTTACATGTAGCTGCCCAGTTTTCCCAGCACCATTTGTTGAAAAGGCTTTCTTTGCTCCACTTAATATTTTTTGCGAATATTATCGAAGATTAAATGGTTGTATATTTGAGAGTGTGTTTCAGGATATTCGGTTCTATTCCATAGGTCTACGGGTCTGTCCCTATACCAATACCACACATCTTAATTACAACTGCTCTGTAGTAGAGCTTGAGGTTTGGGGAAAGTGAACCCCCCATCTTCTTTTTCCCAAGGATTGCTTTAACTATTCGGGGGGGTTTATTATTCCATACAAATTTCAGGAGTGTTTGTTGAATTTCTTTGAAGAACATCATGGATATCTTTATAGGGACCGCATTGAATCTGTATAAAGCTCTAGGGAGTATTACCATTTTGATAATGTTAATCCTTCCAATCCATGAGCAAGGAATGTGTCTCCATTTCCTCAGGTCTTCTTTTATTTCCTGAAGTAATGTTTTGTAGTTTTCTTTGTAGATATCCTTTACATTCTTTGTCAAACTGATTCCTAGGTATTTGATTTTCTGCGGCACAATTATGAATGGGATAGTTTCTTTAATGTCCCTTTCTTCTCTTTCGCTGTTTGCATATAGGAAGGCCATTGACTTTTGGGTATTGATTTTGTACCCTGCCACTCTACTATAGGAATGTATTATTTCTAGGAGCCTCTTGGTAGAGAGTTTCGGGTTTTCCAGGTATAATATCATGTCATCTGCAAGTAGTGACAACTTGACTTCTTCCTTTCCTATCCGGATGCCATTATTGTATTTTTCTTCACTGATTGCTATGGCAAGTACTTCCAGTACTATATTGAATAGAAGCGGTGAGAGTGGGCAACCTTGTCTTGTCCCTGATCTTTAGGGAAGGCTTTCAGTTTTTCCCCATTGAGAATGATGCTCGCTGTGGGCTATAGTAGATGGCCTGGATTATCTTGAGGAAGGTTCCTTCAATCCCCATTTTATGGAGAGCTTTCTATCATGAACGGGTGTTGAATCTTGTCAAATGCCTTCTCTGCATCTATTGATATGATCATATGATTTTTATTTTTCTTTTTGTTGATATGATGTATTATGTTGATTGACTTGTGGATGTTGAACCATCCTTGCATTCCCGGGATGAATCCCACTTGGTCATGGTGTATAATCTTTTGATGACTCTTTGGATTCTATTTGCTAGTATTTTGTTGTAGATCTTAGCATCTGTATTCATCAGGGAGATTGGTCTGTAGTTTTTCTTTTTTGTGATATCTCTGTCTGCTTTGGGTATCAGGGTGATATGTGCCTCGTAAAAGCTATTTGGGAGTGTTTCTGTTTCTTCAATTTGCGGGAAGAGCTTAAAAAAGAATTGGGAGTAGGTCCTCTTTAAAGGTTTTATAGAATTCACTGGTGAATCCATCTGGACCTGGGCTTTTGTGTTTGGGGAGACTTTTGATTACTGATTCTATCTCCTCAATGGAAATAGGTTTGTTGAGGTATTCCAAATCTTCTTGTTGCAGACTTGGGAGGCTATAGAAATTCAGGAATTTGTCCATTTCTACTAGGTTCTTTGTTCCGTGGCATTCAGGTTCTCATAGTAATATCTGATGATCTTTTGAATTTCTGTGTTTTCAGTTGTGATGTCCCCCGTTTTCATTTCTGATTCTATTTATTTGGGTTCTCTCTTTTCCTTGTCTTACAAGTCTTGCAAGTGGTTTGTCAATCTTGTTTATTTTTTCAAAGAACCAGCTTTTGGTTTCGTTGATCTTCTGGATTGTTTTGACATTCCATCTCATTGATTTCTGCTCTAAGTTTTATTATTTCTTGATTTCTGCTTGAGTTGGGCTCCTTTTGTTGATCACTCTCTAAGATCTTAAGTTGTGAGGTAAGACTATTTGTGATGGCCTTTTCTTCTTTTCTGATGAATGCTTGAAGAGCTATGAACTTGGCTCTTAACACTGCTTTTGCTGTATCCCACAAGTTGAGGTAATTCGTGTCTTCAGTCTCATTTGTTTCCAACAATCTTTGGATTTCCTCTTTCATTTCTTTTTATGGCTTGCTGGTTGTTCAGCAGTGAGCTGTTTAGTTTCCAGGTACTTGGTATTGGTCTCCGTTTTTGTGTACAATTAATTTTCAGTGCATCATGGTCTGAAAAAATAGTTGGCACAATTTCTATCTTCTTGATTTTATAGAGGTATGATTTATGGCTCAGCATGTGATCTATTTTGGAGTATGTTCCATGTGCACTGGAGAAGAAAGTGTATTCAGCTTTTTGGGGATGAAATGCCCTGTATATGTCTACCAGCCCTCTTTCTTCCATCTCTTCTTTTAGGGCCAGTATTTCCTTGGTAAGTTTCAATCTTCTTGATCAATCCAGGGTTGATAGAGCAGTGTTGAAGTCTCCAACTACAGTTGTGTTGCTGTCAATGTCTTCTTTGAAGTCTATTAGTAGTTGTTTTAGGTATTTTGCTGGCCCCTCGTTGGGTGCATATATGTTAATAGCATGATTTCTTCCTGATATATGCATCCCTTGACTATTAAGAAGTAACCTTCATTGTCCCTTCTGATCTTCTTCAGCCTGAAGTCTATGTTGTTCGATACCAGTATGGCTACCCCAGCCCTTTTTAATGGGTTGTTTGAGTGAAGGATTGTTTTCCAGCCTTTTTTTTTTCTTTTTGGGTCACACCCGGCGATGCTCAGGGGTTACTCCTGGCTCTGTACTCAGGAATCACTCCTGGCGGTGCTCTGGGGACCATATGGGATGCCGGGGATCAAACTCTGGGCCAGCACAGGCCGGCCGCAGGGTGCAAGGCAAACGCCCTACCCGCTGGGCTATTGCTCCAGCCCCCCAGCCTTTTATTTTGAGCCTGTCTTTGCTCCGATTGTTCAGATGTGTTTGTTGAAGGCAGCAAAATGTCGGATTCAATTTTTTGACCCATTTTGCCACTCTGTGTCTCTTAACTGGTGCATTTAGACAATTGACATTGACAGAGATTATTGTCGTGGGATTTTGTGCCATCTTTCTATATAGATTGGTTGTTCTTTTGGGGTTATGTCTTGTCTTATAGTAGATCTTTCAGTCCTTCTTTTTTAAGGTTGGTTTTGAGTTTACAAAGTTCCTAAGCTGTTGTTTATCCAAGTTGTATATCTGTCCTTCAAATCTGAGTGAGAGTTTAGCTGGATAAAGAATTCTTGCTGAGGTATTCATTTCAATAAGTTTTTTTACTATATCCCCCCCACTGCCTTCGGGCTTGGAGAGTGTCTTCTGAGAAGTCTGCTGAAAGTTGAATGGTTGCTACTTTGTATACAATTTCCTTCTTTGATCTTGCTGCCTGAAGAATTGGCATCCATTACTTTGACTAGGATGTGTCTTGGGGTCTTTCTATTGGGGTCTCTTCTTGCTGTAAGCGTCGGGCTTCTGGATCTGGAGGGCTTCATCCTTTAACTCGGGAAACTTTTCAGCCAGGATGTTTTTAACTGTTTTAATTTCCCTGAGGTTACTTTCCTGTCCCTCTGGGACTCCGAGATATTCTTATGTTGTTCTGCCTGGCTTCATCCTACTGTTCTCTGTTCCATTGCTGATACATTTTCTGGTCTTTTTTCCATCTTATGTAGATCTCTGAGTGATTTCTGCAGCTCATCTTCAGTCTCACTTGATTCTCTCTTCCCCCGCTGCTGTCATTCTACTGTTGAGAGCCCCGATTGTGTTTTTTTCATTTCATCTACTGAGTTTTTAAGTGATGATATTTCTATTTGCATGGTTCTCATTTCTGCTCTCATTTCCTCCCATAATTTATTGCCTGCCCTTTCAACTGCTTCGTTTATGTTCTCCTGTATTTTATTGGACATCTGCTCCATTTTTTCATTGAGCTCCTTAAGCATCCCACCAATTTCTCCTCTAAATACATTGTCAGAGAGATCATGCGCATCAGCATTCTTTTTTGAGTCTTCAGGGTTGATTATTTCATCTGTTCTTGGAACTGGGGATCTGCGTTGTTTCCCCCATGGTGTTGTGTGGTGTTCAGGGATAGATTCCTCTAGTGTACTGTTTCTTTTTTCTTGAGGGTATTACCTTCCATTGGTGTTGAATTTCCTAGTATTTGTGTTAATAAGCGGCCCCGAGTGGCCGCCCACCCAGCCAGCTGCACACCCTAGGGAGAATACCTTAGGCGGAGACAGGCCGGTGTGAGAGTTCAAAATCGGTGTTGTAATAATAGCAATACAGATGATATGATCTTAATACATTTTACTGAGGTGACCTTATTTGCAAATAAGGCCACGTTCTGAGAATTTAAAATTAACATTTTAGCATGTACTTCTTTGGGAGGGTGATGTTATTTGGTTTGAGGGTAAATTACACTTGTGAGCAAGGAAAATCGGGTCTATCCTTGAGGAACAGTCCTGGTGGAGTTTTGCTAATCATATTTGGTTCAAAGGATCTGCTTATGAATATTAGTATATAAATTTTGTAGGGATAAGATTTAAATGATAAGGCACCTGCAGAAGATAGGCTATGATTTGTTATTTTACATATCCTAAATGACATTCTCTCTGAGAATCTTTAGAAATTATAGTTATATATAAAATTGATGTGCTGACAAATTTATATGTCTGGTAATTGTTCTAATATAAAGGTATTAATTAAAAGGTAATTTTACAACAAATATTCTTGCTAATGCTCTTCTTTCCTTTTTATACTTCTTAGGGACTTTATTTAACCTACAAGTGGCATTATGGAGAAGTAAATGAAGCTATGACTTTATAAATTTATATAAATGCACAGCAGAGCCTGGCAAGCTACCTGTGGTGTATTCAATATGCCAAAAACAGTAGCAATAATGGATCTCATTCCCAACGAACGGAGACATTACTGGTGCCCACTTGAGCAAATCAATAAACAATGGGAAGACAAGTGAAGTGATATAAATGATAAGAATAGAGTTTGATCATTTTTCATATATTTAAAACTTCTTTTTTGATTGGAAAGTAATCCTATTTTTGAAAACATGATATCAAGCCATTCCAATTACTGGACTGTTTAAGGAATTTTGAAAATAATTTTGATTATTTTCCATTGTTAAACAATCTTCATTTCCTTCTATAAAACTTTGTAGTCTGAAACTTAGCAAGTTCCCTAATTAAAGATGTACAAATAACGCTTTCACGTGAAACATTATGTTAAGTACAGTTTGTTTTCTTTTGAATAATTAATGCCTTACTCAAATAATCATTATGTTACTTTTTAAAAGTATATAACAAACCACAATTTAATACTCATTTAAATCATGATCTGTGGGGGGGGTGCACTGGGATCCCCAACAGTGCCGGAAACGAGTTCCCTTCTACCTCCGAATCCGGTGAGAAATGGATGAAAACTCAGGAATCTGATGCAGTTTTAAAAGGGTTTACTTATCACAGGTTCAGGCATACAAATCAGCAAAAGGGAAAAGCCCAGTGCTTAGGATTCCAGGCTAGAATACCAGCCATGTGTAGGCCAAGATGGCGGCCACCACGTGTAAAGGCCCTGTAAAGAGGATACAAAGACAAGACTCCCAAGAAGGGTGCCAGCTCACAAAGAGAGAGCCCAAAAAAGAAGCGTGCAATAGAGGAAGCAGGCTAGTATTATACCCCCTGCAACTCAGACCTCCCTCCCACTGTTCTGGAAAGCAGAGAGAGTCAAATGCCCTCAGGTAATCTCTCCCAGCACCTCACCTAGGCCCTTTTATATGCTAATGTCTTGAGCTAAGATCTGCCTGGAAAAATCTTTCTAAGGTAGAGAAGTGGGCTCTTAGAGGAGTCCTGCAACAATGATCTACTACAAAAACTCCAGAAAACGCAAATATTTTTCCAGTTCCTTGTATTGTAGATGCTTTTTGTGGCAATATTTTCTCCCTGAAAACACTTCTATGGGGCACCATAATAACTACTACTCATGTTGTATAGATTGAAAAGGGTCATGCTCAAACATCTCTTTCATTACACAGCCCATTAATCAGGAAATCACTGCCTAGTTCTACTTGAAGGCTTTCACTGTTAGAGCTTTTATTGTGTAGTATGTGAACAGTCTGTGTATATGCAAGTGAGTCGCTGGAAATTTCTTTTTTTTTTTTCTTATAGTCTCTTCAATATCCGATATCCTCAACAGAATCGTATGTGTCTTTGTGGGTACATTATTCCAAAATTGTTTTGTTGGATTATTGTATTCAAAACACTCTACCACTGCCTTTTGTATGAGCCCATATTTAACTCCTGTGTGAACATTTACCTTCTAAAGAATAATGATGGGAAAACATCAAGGGGTTGGGAGGATAGAGAGATAGTATGAGATAATATAGTAGGTAGAGTATTTGATTTGCATTTGGAAAACCCAGCTTTAATCACCAGCACCATATATGGCCCCTGATTCCTACCAGGAGCAATCCCTGAACAAAAGCCAGTACAAAAACCTTGAGCTATGCTGAGTGTGGCCCAAATATCAAAACAAATGAAAAAAGTGTTGAGAATCTTGCATACCACCTTATCAGAAATTTATTTATACCTGATATTAGTATCCAATATGCAGAAAAATAATTGGCACTTTATTTTCCTGGCCCAAAAGACAAGCAAATTTTAGTAATATTTTATTTTTAGCTTAGTTATTTTTCACTTTACTAATATTCAGTTTAATTTTCACACTTTATGAAGTCATAAAATATCTTTTGATACTGAATTAACTTTTTTTTCAATGCATGTAAATGGCCCCATACTGCTATACTGAGAATTGGAAATGTCACATTTCATTCATATAAGAATTCTTTGAAATACAAAAAGATACAAGTCCCATGCTTAGTAATTTCACATGTTGAGAAACTATGAACATTAATACTATGATCTATGTTGTTTCCTGCAATTTTTTACAATACAATGTGTTTTGTTATGATAAAAATGATTTTTTTTTCTGGTTGTTTCCAAGTTCTGGCTATTGTGAATAGTGCTGCAATGAACATAGAAGTGCAGATGGTGTTTCTTTTTTTTTTTAAGTATTTTATTATACCACAGTGAGATATACAAATAAAAAAGATATACAATTAAAAAGTTCATATTTGAGTTTTGGTCAAAAATGATTTTTAGCAATGCTACAAATAAGGTCTGTCATTAATATTGTTTAATGTATCAAAAATGTCTTTCAGTGATAATTTTGTCTATTATTTATCAGATTGCAAAACGATTCGGTTATAGTTAATCACTAAATTAAAATTATGTGATTAATTTTTCCCATAGTATTGGAAAATCTAAATAAATATATAGTTGTGTGCAATTCTAATTTTTTACTATACTGATTTATGCAGTATAGATTCCAAATTAGTAGGTCATTAAATACATGTTACTTAGAAAGTATCACTTGTATCACTTGTCACTTGTTTTCCTATTGTTCTTCGATTTCCTTGAGCGGGCACCAGTAACATCTACATCTGTCCTGTCTCGTGCTAGTGTAGTCAAGGGCATCTGCTCGCCCGGAAACACGAATAGCCTCAAACCATTGGTTCAGGTCATGGGAATGAAGTCTTTAATTGTTACTGTTTTTGGCATATGAAATATGATACAGATAGCTTGGGCAAGCTCTCCCATGTGGGTGGGATACTCTTGGTAGTAGGCTCTCAGTTTTTTTTTTTTTTTTTTTTTTTTTGCTTTTTGGGTCACACCCGGCAATGCTCAGGGGTTTCTCCTGGCTCTGCCCCTCAGGAATTACTCTTGGCGGTGCTCGGGAACCATATGGGATGCCAGGGATCAAACCCAGGCTGACATGGGCCTGCCTGTGCAAGGCAAACGCCTGCCTGCTGGGATATCGCCTCCGGGCCCCAACTCTCAGTTTTATAAATTTTATTTTTTGTCCTTAGCTTAAACTATAATCTTAAAATCCTATTCTTTCATTACTTTTGTATTACATTTAGGAACTCCTGAAATATTATTTACCATTTCTATAATGTTATCTCTCTTACATTATGATTTTTTAAAAGTCAAGTTATACTACGGTAAACATTATTGTATGATTAATATGAACTCTGTTGTAGTTACAAATTAGCCACACATACACAAACGCTTCATGTCTTTCTCTTCCGTCTCAGTCTCATGGACAAATTACATTCAGGCCTTGATTCAATCTTCCAAAAAATAGTGCTCAAATTTTGCAAACACATATCCCTCCCATCTATCTAAGATCCCTAAACTTTATTTTTAAAAGATGTTTTGGAGCCCATGTTCCATGACCTGAAGAATGGTTTGTGGCTCTTCCTGTCCCTGGAGCAAGCAGATGCCCTTGGGCTACACTTGCTTTTGACAGGACTTATGGAGATGTTACTGATGCCCTCTTGAGCAAATCGATGAACAACGGAAAGACAGGGATACAGTGATACAGTGCTTTATTTCTATTTGCAATGGAATGATAGAAAGTAATCAGTTTGACCTTCAATCACTTTTCAACGCATTGGGACTAGTTCTTTCATTGTAATAATATTTATAATGACTTTGACACTATATTACCAACGTTGATAGGATATCCTTTAATATCACTTTATTGATAAATTGCACACTTTCTACAATAAAATCAAAACAATTAGAAATCTAAATGATATGCTATTCAACTGTAATATATGAAATGCTTTTTGTTATTTTATTGTTGAATCCCAGAGGTTAGAATTAAACATGATATCATTGATCATTTTCATTGGTTAAGAGGGTAGAATTAAAAAAAATCCAAATTGTTTTTATTGCCATGCCAGAGTTCACAGTGTTATTGGTGTTTTAGCTTTAATTGCTTTACTCTGACACTATGCCTATCATCAGAGGTTCAAGATCCCTCCATCTTAATCTCAAAGTTTTGCTGCCTTTCTTTAGACCCCTCGGTTTACTGCCATCAATAATACACCAGGCTCTTTTCCATGAGGGATGGACATTCTCCTATTTCCTTACACTCAGCAGCTGGATGGCATCATCTGGTACTTGTCATCTTCTTTCTGACTCAGTTCACTTATCATGGCAAATTCAAGTCCGTAAAAAGTTGCAACAAACTAGAATTTCATCCTTTTATTTGATTACATTCCATTGCTAAGTATCTCACCATTTCTTCGTGTATTCATTATTGGGTGCTTGCTTTTATTTCCAGATTAAGGCTTTTTGTAAATAATGCATCAATGATCATAAATAGGTATAATTGATTTCAAGTCAGTGTTTTTGTACTCTTGTTGTAGGTACCCAAGAGTGGAATTACAGACCAAATATAAACTCTGACTTGGGAATGATGTTTATATAAACTGTAGTAATAAAGGGGACAGAGAGCTAGCACAGTGTGTAGGGTGTTTGCCTTGCATGCAGCCAAGCCAAGTTAGATCTCCAGAATTCCATATGGTGCCACAAGCATTGACAGGAATGATTCCTGAACCCAGATAATTAAGTAACCCCTGAGCATTACATGATGTGGCCCTCAAAAAAGTTATAGAGTAGGGGCCAGAGCGATAGCCCAGTGGGTAGGGCATATGCCTTGCACTCAGCTGGTCCATGCTGGCTCGGGCTCTATCCCCGGCATCCCATATGGTCCCCCGAGCACCGACAGGAGTAATTCCTGAGTGCAGAGCCAGGAGAAACCCCTGAGCATTGCCGGGTATGACCCCAAAAGCAAAAATAAATAAATAAATAAAAATAGAGTAATAATCTTAGTGAAGTGCTCTTGCAATTATGCATCTATGTCACATATTACATATTCACTTGTCTCCCCGTTGTTCATCGACTGAGATCTATTACTGTTACTGTTTTTGGCATATTTAATACATCAAGGTAGCTTGTCAGGCTCTTCCATGGCTCTCAGTTCATCTCGGGGCCCAGTCTTTTTCTACGTCAGACCATCAACCATCCAGGGCCCGCAGCGAAGAGCCCTGGGGATGTAGACAGCCTGTCTCCTGTAGGGCCACCTGCTGAGGCAGCCGGGCACCCGCAGTCACACCTGCAACACCTCTAGGGGTAGCATATTATATATTAGCAAAATTAAAATATAGTTTATCTGCCATTAAGCATCTCTAACACTTCAGCTAATACATTTTACTTTGTACTGTACTGTTTTCATTTAGATTGTCAAATGCCGTTACATGCCTCAAGTACATAATAAAAATATTTTGCTTATTTCGACATTTAACAATATCTACCAAACTATCTACTTATGGTAATAAAATTAGCTTCTAATTTCAAACAGAACAATTCATATTGTAAAATAAAATAAAATATAGTAAATATGGATAGAAAGACATACAGTTAAATTGCATTTTAAATTGAATTTGAAGACATAAATTTCATAAAGCAGATATTATATAAAACTTTTGACAACCTTGATAAATATATAAATTCCAAAATATTAGTATATAAATGAAAGGGGGCCAAAGAGATAGTACAGTGGGTACGGTGTTTGCCTTACATGCAGCCGACCTGGGTTCAATCCCCGGCACCCCATATGTTTCCCTGAATGCAGAGCCAGGTGTAACCCTTGAGCGTCACCAGGTGTGATCCAAAAAAGTAAAAAAAGGAGCCTGGCAAGCCACCGTGTATGCCAAATCATATGCCAAATGTTTTGATACGCCAAACCAGTAATAATAATAGACCTCATTCCCATGATCTGAAGGAATGGTTCTTCATATTCCTGAGTGAGCAGAGGCCCTTGGCCTATATTGTCACATGAACAGGGATAAATAAATAAATGGAGATGTTACTGGAACCCGCTTGAGTAAATTGATGAAGAACAGGAAGACAAGTGATACATGTGATATATATATATATACATATATATATATATATATATATATACAATAAAAATAACTGAAAACACTTAATTATATTTATCTAACTGTGCAGTCTGTGACAGGAGTGATAACATAGCCTGACGTGGCCCAATAATGAATAAAGCAAAAAAAAAAAGGAGTCAGGTGTTGTTGTATTTCTTACAAGTAAGACAACTTTTCTGATTTTGAATTTCAGTAGATATTTAATAAAGTAATAAGTGACCTTCTCTCATTTTGTTTGGATGGAGAAGCGTCAATATCCAGAATTCACTTGTGTGTGTGTGTGTGTGTGTGTGTGTGTGTGTGTGTGTGTGTGTGTTGGGCAACACCCAACTCTGCCCAGGGCTTACTCAGGCTCTGCACCAAGGAATCACTTCTGAAGGGCTCAGGGTACAATATAAGGTTCCAGGGATGTTGCAAGGTAAACACCCAACACTGTACTATATTTCAAGCCTCAGATTTTAACTTTTGAACGCTGATGATGTAATTCTGTTATGCCAAAGTTCACAACAAGTGGCAGTAGTTAAGATACGATCTGTTGCAAGAGCAAAAGAGAAAATCTGTGCCTTTAGACAGAGTCGCCTCTAGAGCATTTCAGATCTTTTTGTTTAAAAAGTATTTTTGTGTAATCTTGTATAGATATTGAAATCCGAACAGTTTCCCATATGATCTCCTTTCACTGTCAAAGGCAGATATTTGTGTGCTTGTAATATGTTGTTTAAATGCTGCCAAATGCTGTAGCCTGCCTTTATCACTTACCACTTTCTGCTTTTCTTATTAGATTTAACTTACTATTGAAAAACCCAGGGAAATGTAGTGGCATATGGCAAGCAGTAGATATAAATAATACTGTTTTTCTGTTTCCAAGAGCATTATATCTTTCTGCTTAGATTCAAGTCCCAACCTCCCTTGATGTTATAGCAAGGAACTGTAGTGTGGCAATTCATATCTGTCTCTCCTCTCAAATCATAAGAATGACTTCTCTACCTTATTTTTTGCTTATTTATTTATTTTTATTTCAGGCAGTTTTATAGTAAATACTTTTACTATTGAAATCCTGTCAGAGACAAATACTAAGCTTCAGGAAATAAAGCCAAGAAAAGAAAACTCAGAGATTCAGAGGAAATAAACAAAAGAAACTTTCTAAATAAGTTACCAAATGGCCTTGTACATTGAGCTTTCTTTGTGATCAACAGATGTCATTAACAAAAGCAAATATCATAAGCCAACAAGTTTTTGCAATTTATACAACATATTCCTAACCATTTTCGTTTACCGATTGTTAGTACTGAAGCATTTTCACAATGCTTTCTCGCTTCTTAAAGTAATTTCCAAGAAGAATACGTGACTATGTGTGTCATACCTGAGAAGTCTCCTACAAAAATATAACATTGTAATGGTTATCTCTGACATAACATAGAATAGTTGTTATTCTCTTTTATCAAATGCACATATATAAAATTATTTAAAAAAGAAATCATCCCTCATAAAACTAGATATTTATATATGTATATATATATATATCTTGCTTAAATGGACACTTTATAATGAGTAACAACTGGGTTAACAGTGATAATGCTAATGTTTAAAGCTGGAGCTGTTCTATTGCAACATACTTATTTCCTTTAAACTGCTAAATATATATCAGCTCATATGTACCAGGTGATAAAGTATTCTGCATCCTATAGGAATTAAAAGTCTAGTGTACAGAATAGTAACAATATAAGACTGTACATCCAACAGTAAGTACAAGTAAAAAGGAGAAGGTAATAAAAGATAAGGGTTAGCATAGAGAATGGTTTGTTTTTAAGAAAAATGTTATTTTGTATTTTAATAATGAAATATTTTTACTTTTGCCAAGAACAATTTTTTGCATTATAATACACATAAAGCAATCATTGAGTTATCACTGAATCACTTATTTTTATCACTCAACTTATTTTTATCACTCAATTATTAATTGTACTTTATTTCATTTGTGTTTTTTATTGATTGGAGTTCTGTGATTAAAAACTGTTTTGTGCTTGATACTTTAATTAAACATCACTGTATCACTGTATCACTGTCTTCTCGTTCATCATCAATTTGCTTGAGCGGGCACCAGTAACATCTGCATAAGACCTGTCTCATGCAAGTAGAGCCCAAGGGCACCTGTTTGCTCCAGGAACATAAAGAGCCTCAAACCATTCCATCAGGTCATGGGAATGAGGTCTATAATTGTTACTGGTATTTGGTATATCAAATACAACACTGGTAGCTTGCCAGGCTCTGCCGTGCAATTAAACATCATCGCTTATAAAGTTGTTCAGAATATTGTTGTTTCAAGTATTCAGGGCTTTTTTTTACCAATCTCAACTCCAGAGTGTTCATAACTCCCCCAATATCTCCAGTTTCCTACACATCCACCACAAGCTTTACCCACGTAGCAGGCACAAAATAAATTATTCCCTATTACTTGTGACAACATATATCTCACAGTGGTGTTGAGGAATAAAGTCATTATTTGAGGATTTACTGAACTGTTTGCTGCTACTTGAGCCTTGTGTGTAACTGTTTTTGCTCACTGAGGTTTGAATTTTGTGGTCACACCTGGTAAAGCTCAGGGACTAATTCTGTCTCTGCACTCAGGAACTACTCTTGGTCGTGCTCTGGGGACCATATGGGTTGCTGGGAATCTAACCTGGGTCAGCGGCATGCAAGGCAAACATGCTACCCACTTTACTATCACTCCAGCCCAAGCTTAGTATGTTTCTACATAACTTTCTCATTTAATTTAGTGTGTACTTACTAAATTTTAGTAGTGTCACAGTGCTCCAGGAGCTGTGGAACTGTAATGATCCAGTATCTTGGCATCTCTTTGAGACTAATCATATAATTGTGATGATGGGCCACTTAGATACTAGAGGAAGTGGGGTGTGGGAGGTGGGCTGGACCTTTCAGAACTTTGTAGACTCACTCAGCCTATCACCATCCAAAGAAGACTCCAAACATCTCAGTCCAGAGATAATGTTTACTTGGAACAATTTCATGGAGGTGAGATTAGTCCTATAATAATATTAATGATAGTTTTCCATTCATGTAATTCCAATGCCACACGCATCACCAATGTATTCACTTCCCTCTGCAAAGGGGCCCAATGCCTGTCACTATTAGCCCCCTCCCACTAACACAGTTGTGTGGATCAGTTCTCCCATTGTTTCCCTTTTGATCCTTTGTTGCGATCTTGTATGTGACTTAATGTCTTTTATATGAGATCTGTGTCATATACACAGATACACAGGGCAGAGCAGCTACTGGCGCCCCTGTGCTCGGCTGATCATGAGGCATCCGGGATGGAAAGTGGGTTCTAGCCCTGGCCTGCCATCCCAATAGAGCCTCGCTCTCAATGAGCCAGTGGAATCCCACACCATGAAGGCCTCCATTTTCAACATCTCGACTCCACAGCTCATCAGAGCTCCACCCAAGAGAAAAGCCAATTTCTCCCTGTTGTGGTTCATCAGTAAATGCACGAAATGAGAGCCTACTACCAAGAGTATACCACCTCCATGGCAGAGCCTGGCAAACTACCCATGTCGTATTTGATATGCCAAAAACAATAACAATTATAGACCTCATTCCCAGGACCTGAAGGAATGGTTTGAGGCTCTTCATCTTTCTGGAGTGAGCAGATGCCCTTGGGCTACACTAGCACATGACAGAATATATGGAGATATTACTGGTACCCGCTCGAGCGAATCGATGAACAACGAGAAAACAAGTGATATGAGATCATGTGCATTTATACATTGTTTCAATCAACTCAAATGACAACCCCTCAGTTTCTCCTCCCATTGTTAAATAAATGAATACTAAGATGTAACCAAAAGAGAAAGCATGTGTTTCTCTCAAATCAAACATTTGCTATGATTCATTAATATTAATATTAAGATTAAGATTAATCATAGTCATTAAGATAAATATAATGCCTTTTGAAGTCTGTTTTGTTGTTATCATTGCTGTTATTTACTACTCAGAATATAATTTTGCTATCAGGGAGTTATTAGATGGTTTATTTTTAAAATAGACTTAAATAATAACCATAATTATATATTTTGTTAGTATTTCACTAAACATGTATGACAAAGGTGTATGTATTAAACACTATATTAAAATTTTAAACAAAAATTATGTGTATATTACTCCCTATAAATTGATATATATACGTATTTACATAAATATATATAGCATAATATATGTTTTCCCTCATTCTAGACATATCATTTTGTAACTATACAATTTGGCAAATCTTAGTATAACCTAAGAATAACAAATAGAACAAGTATGAAAATAAATGAAGTTCTGCAATAAAATGAATATAACATATGCAAAAAAGGATAACCAGTTGAAAGATATAACTCAGATGCCCATCCATATGATCACTTCACTTGATCACTTGAATCCCGTTATTCATCGATTTGCTCGAGCAGGTGCCAGTAACATTTCCATTGGACCCTATCACGTGCCAATGTAGCCCAATGGCATCTGTTTGATTCAGGAATATGAAGAGCCTCAAAACGTTCCTTCAGTGTCTTTACAAGGAAGACTGACCATCGTGTAGGTGGGCGGCCACGTTATATTTTGACATCCCATGGGATCCAGACGGTAATGGCTCTAGTCCAGTGGTTGTCTCCAAATCGCATTACATGTCCAGTCCATCTGATTTTTGACGCCTTGGCAAACGAGACAGCATCCTGATTCTGGAATAGAGACAGAGGTCAGAACTCTGGATTCCTTCTCTCACTTGAGTGAGATGTTGTATTCTAAGCATAGCTCTTTTGATTGCTCTCTGGGAGAACCGAATAGCATTCTCATCCTGCTTTCGTAGGGCCCAGGTCTCTGAGGAGTATGTTAATGCAGGGAGAATGATGGAGTCAAAGAGATGTGCCCGGAGCCGGAGATTCTTTGTCCTTTTAGCTATTTCTTCGATGCCTTTGAAGGCATTCCATGCCGCTCTCTTCCTCCCTGCGCAGCTCAGGTTTTAGGTCGTTCATCATGTTGATTTCTCGACCTAGGTACACATAACTGCTGCATTCAGAGATGTTTGTTCCATTGAGAGTGAATGGGGCCTCAGGAACTAGTTCATTCTTCATGAACATTGTTTTCTTTAGATTCAGCTGTAGACCTATCTTTCCACATTCTCAGTAGAAGTCAGCCAGCATCTGTGCCGCTTGGCTAATGTTTGGTGTTATTAGAACAATGTCATCAGCAAAGCCGGAGGTGGTGTAGTTGCCGACCATCTATCTTCACTCCCATTCCTTCCCATTCTGATTGACGCATGATGTTCTCGAGAGTGGCACTGAAGAGTTTTGGTGAAATGGTATCAACCTGTTGAACCCCTCTTTTCACATTAATGATTGCTTCTTTGTAGAATGGTGAGATCCTGGTGGTGAATCCGTAATACAGCTCATGAAGGATCTTGATGTATTGGGTTTGAACACCCTGTTTGGCTAGGGCTTCAATAACTGCTTCAGTCTCCACAGAATCAAAGACTTTCTGTAAACCAATGAACGTGAGACAGAGCGGCATCTTGTACTCCCTACAAACCACAATGAGCTTGGTTACTGTGTGGATATGGTCTATTGTGCTGAATCCTTTCCGAAGCCTGCTTGCTCGCATGGTTGTCCTTCATCTAGTGTTCTGCTAATCCTGTTCAGGATGACTCGTTAAACAGCTTGTAGATGATGGACAACAGGCAGATGGGCCAATAGTTGCCAATGTCGTGAATGTCTCCCTTCTTGAACAGTAGAACTGTCCCGCTGGTTTTCCATTGGGAGGGCACCTTGCATTCAGACAGGTAGAGTGTGAACAGCTGAGCTATTGTATTGATGAGTACCGACGGCAGATTCTTCAGGTGTTCGGGTCTGACTTTGTCTGGGCCTGGTGCTGTTACCTTCTTTAACGAGGAGATGGCATGTCGGATTTCAGAAGGGAGAACGTTGGGAATGACATATCCATCCTGTGGAATTTGGGTCTGTGGGCAGGTATATGTGGCTATCAAAGAGATTTGAGTAGAAGTCCTGGATAATCTTCTCCATTGCCTTTCTGGAAGATGTGATAGATCCATCAGGGCTTTGGAGGGCAGTCATCTTGGTCTTATAGTTGGCGAAGGACAGGCAGGCAGTGCGAATGCTTTTCCCAGCTTCTGCTGCATCTTCCAATATTTCTGCTCTTCTGTCTTTGAGGTCTTCTTTTATCGCTTCTCTGCACTGTTTAGCAAGCTTGGACGTTAGCATTTGGTCTCCTGAGGCTCGTGCCTTGCCACTTTGGCGAATGAGCTCGAGAGTTTCTGAAGACAGCCGTTCTTTTGTGTCTTTGTCTCTCTCAGCATTCTTCGCACAATCATGGAGGTGCTGAACCAGTCGGTTGTATTCTTCATCGATGTCATCAATGATGGTATATTCCCTTCCCATATTGCTGCAATGGTGCCAAAGATTTCCCAGTTGGTGGTCGTTCTGGGAGTTCTCTTCTTAAACTTGCAGCCTTTTCTCCCCATTGCGGGAAGTAGAATTTTTGCACGAAGGGAGACCGTGGTCCAATCCTGTTTGGAATTTGGGGAGGACAGTAACATCGGTCAGACAAAACCGTCGATTGAGAATGATGTGGTCAATTTCATTGTGGAACTGTCCGCTAGGAGATTCCCATGTCCATCGTTTCGCTTCAGCTTTCTGGAACTGTGAGTTCCCATGAATGGTCTTGGTGGGCATGATGAACTCAGAGAGTCTCTCACCCTGTTTGTTCCATTCTAGGCCATGGGTCCCGATGTGGAGTTCTTCAGCCGATCTTCTCGGTCCTCTCTTGGCATTAAAATCACCGACTATGATCTTGTAGAAGGTGTGATCTTTTTATAGAACTCCTCCAATTCCATGTAGAATTTCTCAATTTCATCTTCTTTGTATGTGGATGTTGGTGCGTAGACAATGAAGATAGAAATTGCTGGCAGTTGGCCACATCTCTTCAAGTGTAATCATCCTATTCGGTTTGTTAGGCATTGAAATGAATCAATGTTGATGGCCATGTTCGTGTTGACAAGGACACCAATGCCACCGACGCCTCTTTTTGTCACATGTTCCAAGGAACAATTCTTCTCCGGTGTCAAATACAGCATGATGCTACTGATGCCTCCTTGTCTCAGTCAGACCAATGATGTCGTACTTGATCTTTTGCGCTTGCACCATCAGATCCTCAATATATGCTTCTGATGCCAGCATATGTGCATTGAAAGTACAGACAGTCATTTTAGTCCTTCCTCGTTTTGGCAGCCTAGGATGGCCATGAAATTTTATCAGGCACTGCTTGTTTGCCTTTCTTACTGCTGCCATATTAAGGGCTCTTTCGGGGCCTGGAAAATAAACATTTCTGTTACTGGATTTGGCATATCGAACACCCATCGGACAGCTTGCCAGGCTCTGCCATTCAGGTGCTATATTCTCATTACTTTGTGGGGCTCTCTCAGAGGGGTGGTTAGAATATTTATGGTAATTTGGAGGTAAATCGCATAGCAGCACAGCGGCAGCGCTCTATGGGGAAAGCTGGTTTCTGCTGTACCTGTGTCTTAGGTTCAAGCAATCCTAGGCTTGAAATTCTCTCCTCTGAAGGGCGGGTCTCTGCAGGGTGGGTCCTTGTAGGCTGGGTTTCTGACAAGCTAGGCTGGAGACTGGATTAATCTGTGGGCTGGAGACTGGATTAATATACTGGGTGGAGATTTTACCAGCTGCAGAGTGTGGATTGCGAAGATCGCTGCCAGCAATGTGTTGGGGTTTCTATGGGCTCCTCCGAGGCTCCTCGGGATGGTGGACTCGGGTTGGAAGTTGCTCTCTTGGTCCATGTAATGCAGGGGGTTCAACAGGAAAAGATGGTTTCTGCTCTGCCTAGTGTACCTGTGCCCATCCATATGAAAGAAATTTAAAACATGTGACTAAATTACTTAACTGAAAGATTTATAGAAATATATTTATTAAAATAGTATGGTACTGATAAAAGAACAGGTAAATGCAGAATGAGTTAGTTCAGACCATGACCAAAATAGTTCAGAACAGATCTATAACATGCCTACATCAAATGCAAACAGGTAACTCAATGATATAAAGCATAACAGAAAGGCTCATCTGTACAATAAATAAAATGCACATATACAAATGTATAAATTACAAATCTAAACACAAATATTAACACAATTGAACTCAAAACTTATACAAGTGAATCTCAAAAGAACTATTAAGGATAACAGAGGAGATCTGGGTGGTCTTATGTTAGACCATACAAAATGCACAAAACTTTCTTGGAAATTGCTACAATAAGCTAGAGTACAAGCTTTAGTTGGTTATTTCCAAAAAAGTCTCAATTTTCATGGCAATTTTCATGGCAAAAACTGTTGGCTTGTCTTTTATGGAACCAATACATGAAATCACATTTATTGTGTATTATGTATCAGAGAAATATCAAAGGAAGGAATGTACAAATTAGATCATATACCTAGGTGTTTATTTAGACATTCCTGTTTCCTTCTGTGCAGATTTCAAAGTTCAATAGTTTAAAGGTCATAAGACATTGAGCAATGTTATATTACTACTGTTATAGAATATTAAAAGTTTAAGATTACTCAATTATATCACTTATCTCTAGGAAAACATGAATGTTTTACTTAATATTAAAAAAATATTTTGTATCCATCTGTCTTTATAGAGCCCTGGGACTGATTCAGTGTGAGGAGCTCGTGCCTTGCTCACATGATGCCCTAGTGTAGCTCCCACTCCTGCACACATGCTCTGAATTTTATCCTTGACATGACCTCCAGAGGTTCCAGTCAGGTGTGCATTATAGCTGAATACGGGTTGGCACCACCCGTATATACATCCGTATACTCCACAATCAAGAGCCCATAAGAACACTGGTCATCAAATGACAATAAAAGGAAGGAAGGAAGGAAGGAAGGAAGGAAGGAAGGAAGGAAGGAAGGAAGGAAGGAAGGAAGGAAGGAAGGAAGGAAGGAAGGAAGGAAGGAAGGAAGGAAGGAAGGAAGGAAGGAAGGAAGGAAGGAAGGAAGGAAGGAGGGGAGGGAGGGAGAGGGAGGGAGGGAGGGAGGGAGGGAGGAAGAGAGGAAGGAGGAGGGAGGGAGGAAGGAAGGGAGGAAGGAAGGAAGGAAGGAAGGAAGGAAGAAGGAAGGAAGAAGGGAAGGGAGGGAGGAGGGAGGGAGGGAAAAAGGGAGGAAGGGAGGGAAGGAAGGAATGTATATAATCTGTGTGTTTGAATAGACTGGAATCTCCAATAACCTCTTCAAATATAATTGCTGGAGATTAAAAGTTTTATATTAGACTGACTGCATTCATTTCTCACACAAATTTTCAAAGAACCAACAGCTCTAAAATATGGTTGTGTTAGTTTGAGTTTTGCTGTACTACCTATAACTAAGTTTTGTGTTTGAGATAAGTTTTTTCTACATTTAGCAACAGTAGATGCTTAATTATAATTCAGACTCAGTTATATTCTGTTTGAACCAGAAAGAATTGCTAAATACTGACTGATTCTGATCACTTGTATATTCAGAGTATTTGCATTCATTAGGGTTGGCTTAAAGAAATGCTGTTTGAGTTATATGACCCTAGTCAATAAATACCTCTTGCTTCATATCGACATTTTAACTTCTGACATTCCTAAAAGGTCAGTTAAAATTGAGCCAAAATAACAGTATAGAAATGACCAAAACCCAAATATGAACATCTTTGCAATTGTATATTTCATGGTGGTATAATAAAATACTTGGAAAAAAAAGAAATATAATAAGAACTTAGTAGTACAAAAGAAGTAGCTGGAATATAGATGAACTTAGTAGACTAACTTCTAAATAGAATATTTATACTTTCTGTCATTTTTATTTACAACTCATAAATATTTACTTTAATAAATCATTCTTTAGACATATGTGTTCATTACTATTTGGAAAACATAATAAATATAAAGAATAAAGTTAAACAGATGCACTAGACTCTGCTTGTTAATAGAATGAGAGGAGTGAAGAGGTAACAGTTTTCTTCTTTCCACTTTTCCCTATTCTGTTTTTATTGTCCCAACATGGATTTTTTGTCCACACAATCACATGGATTCATCCTCTGCACGAAGCAAAATTATCTATGATTCTTTTCATACTAGGTATTGTATCAAAAAGTAAAAGTACCTCATTGTTCATCAAATGCATTAATATAATTCTTGAAGTATAAGGGTTTTGAGGAAGCTGACCTTATCTGTTTTTCCCCCCACGAGACCACCTCTTGTCTTCCATTCTCCAATCAAATTGAACTATTATGTTCTCCATGAAATTGGGCTATTTTCAGATTTCACACCTCTGAAAATATACTTTTGTCAAAATGAAATTGCTTTCCCCACTCGTTTCACTTTTCTAAGTATCTTTGAAGATTAAACTGAATGATCATTTTTTTTCCATTTAGGTTTTTTCAATTTTCTAAGCTTAAATTGACGACTTTCTCTGTTCCTGTAGCATTTTACCTGTTCTTTTTATGAAATAATTTTATGTCTTATCCATTACAGACATTTGTTCCTATTTTGCATTTGTTTCTTGACTCTAAACTGGAAGAAAAAAAGCGTAAAGTATGAATAATATCTGTGAACTCTAATTAGAAGAAAATATTTCTAATAAAATATTGATTCTATAGGGAATGAGTAAAAATACATACTTTAATTTCTTTTTATAACTTAAAACATATAATATTAAATACATATATAATATTTTATTATAAACAGTTAGTAAATATCACTATCACTATCTTCCCCTTAATAATCTATTTGCTAGAGCGGGCACCAATAATATCTCCAGATGTCCTGTCTCATGCTAGTAGAACCCAAAGGCATCCGCTTGCTCCAGGAACATAAAGAGCCTCAAACCATTATATTAGGTCATGGGAATGACCTAATATAAATGTCACTGGCATTTGGCATATCAAATGCTACACAAGCAACTTGCCAGGTTGTCGACGGTGGCATACTGTTGTAGTCACCTCTAAATAAAGCATTTATTGATGAACCGCATGGCGCTAGTGGCCACGCCGAGCCTGGCTGTGATAGTCTGGTCTGCTGGGTGGAGTTGTGACGGGAGGGAAGTCTGGATGTGGCCCCATGAAGTAGGGGAGGGTGGTCTGGCTTGTTGTGAGGTGCTGGGGTGGCAGGCCAGAGCTAGAACCTGCCATGCCTCCCAGGCACCGCATGAGCAGCTGGGCACAGGGAGAGGCAAGTAGCAGCTCTGCCCCATGTCTGAGAGTCTCTGGTTCAGCATACCTGGGCCGGATTGAAAAAAAAAAACTGCTGCAGGGGGTGTGTCAATGATCCTGGCTGTGATAGTCTGGTCTGCTGGGTGGAGAGCCAGCACCTCACAACAAGCCAGATCACCCTCCCCCTATTTCATGGGGCCCGCCGTTTTCCACATCCGGACTTCCCTCTCGTCACAGCTCCACCCAGCATTTAGTAAATATGTGTGAATAAAATAGATGCTGATGAAGTACCCTTTGATGACAATTAATGAAGAATTAAACAATAATTTCCCCAAACTTATGAGAAAGCATACAGGTTTTTACAACAATTCCTCTTTAAAACATTTCTGCAATCTGATATAATATCATATTTTGAAAAAGTAACAAGTAATATTTACAAAATAGAACCAAACTTTAAACTCACTATTGCCTAGGTTTAAATATTTGGTTCACTAAACTTTGCTTGACTTTCAAAAATAAATTGAAAGGTAATCAAAATCTATATTTCATACTCAACAAAGATGGCAAGAATGCTATTTATTGTCAATGCCCCACAGATCAGCAACATTGCAGAGAAAGTTATAGTGTTGAAATGAAACATCTCAAACTATATATGAGAAGTTTTGAAGTTATCATTCTGACTTGACAACAAGAAAAAAGCTTAACAATACTAAAAAGACAAGAAACCTTCCTGATCTTTCAGAAAAAAAATGAGATCATAGAGAAAGTCACTGACCCCCACCCCCAGTAGAAGAGATAAATGGGTACCAAGAATCACAATTAGATGGAGCAGAAACTACAAAGCATCTTCTTTTATAGAAACTATCGCTGGGTTATGGAAAGTAATACTATTGTTGAAAAAGCACTTAGGATTCCATGAGAACAAATATCTAGAGGGACCACACAGTCATTAAAAATGGGAAGCAAAGAGGAAAACAAAAGGCCCATTTCTAATTCAAAACTATTTCATCTGAGAAGGCTATCCAATGCCTATTTCCAAGCATATTCCAGTCAGGAGAGGACCAAACCAAGCAGAGAGTAAAATAACAGATATTTTCAAGTTAAGGGATAAGGAGATGGGGAGGGACTAGCAGAATAAAGAGGAATTTTAGGATATTGAAAATGTGTTCTAAGATACTATGATGGCTTATATATGTTTTAAGTGCCTGTTAAAATCCACTGAGTATGAAACAATAGTGAAACCTAATATTAATAAAGACTGGGTGATGAATCAACATGGTCATTAGTTGCTGAACAGTGCCAGATTATACTGATAGGAACAATGAATATGAATTCAGATTAAGGGATGCATATATTTTATTCAGTTTTGCCTTGTACTCAAAAATGCTATAAAAAGCGTAGTTCATTAGATTTATCTTAAACAATCATTTCCAAGTCCTGACAAGTGAGGAGATTCAAATGATTATAGAACACAGGACAATTCAAGACATGTCACAGTTCACATTAATTTGCAGTGGTTTCCAATTTTCCTTAGGTCAGCCATAAGAAAGAGAGAGAAAATAGGGAGACAGCATGTCAAAATCTCCTCTGAAGGCAAATAAATCATAGGCTCCATGGTAAATCTTAGAAAGAACATCTGCTATTTCAGTAGTTTCTAATTGATTTGTCTTTCTAGGGGCCTTTTCCAAGCAAGGGACTTTATGTTAATGTGTTATAAAGAGATCAATGAGATCAATTATATCAATGACTATACAAACAGACTCAAAATTTTCACCACAAAATATGCTTATTTCTGAGTCAGAGAATTTTTTAATAAGTCTCCATGGGTGTTTTTTCATTTGAACTTATATTTCCATGTGTAAAAAATTTTTCAGAAATGACTATTCTGGATATCCTGGTACTTAATATCACATTCACTTATGGTTAAGCAATAGTAAATTTAAATATTACTGGGAAATTTCTGTATATCGAATCAATAGTTTGGGCAATAGGAAAAAGGAGAAGAGAATGAGACAGGGGAGAGTTAGAAGAAATAAAGTCAGATCCAGAGATATTCATGAAAGTATGCAAGATAAATAATGAACCCAAAATTGGGATTAAGAAGACTACGGAATGGAATACCTATCATTAGGATTGTATTGCGCATTTTAAAACTTAGAATGACTTGCATTTGACCTTTCCAATGCAGAATAACCTTAACCCCAAAATAGTGTCTCTTTGACAGTTTGTGGTCACATTTATTTTGATGGTCTTGGTGCCTTTATCATAATTCTCTAGGAAAATTTTGTATACAACTGTGAAATTTATGTTTTACCATACAATTTATTGTAACTTGTGTTACTTTATAAATGAAAAGGAGAACTTTAGATTACACAATTCACCAACTAAGGAGAACCAGAATTATCCAAGGATGCATAATGGCGTAGTGCATGTTTTCAGCTAATCTGTTATTGACCCTGAGAGAAGAAATATGAAGCTCAGGTAAGGTTAGTGGACTTCTATTGCCAAATGCCAAAACCCATTGTCCTTCCTGTCATGCTGTGGTCAGGGCTTAATGAACCATTCATCTTGGTTACACCACAAGTACTCTTCTATTAGTTCAACTCAGGCATGAAATATATCATACTTGGAAATCTTCCTCTCAACCCACACAAGAGTGAAATCTTTACCTATACCTGATGTCCATTTGGGGAGTACCTTTATTTTGTTTCCCCTGTCACAAGAGCCATAAGGCATGATAGAGAGAAAGTCTATGTGAGAATATTTATTCCATGAAAGCATTACTGGGTGCAGTAGAACTGTGTCTCATTGCCTTTATACCAGCTCCCTGGAAGATTGTTCTAAGGGTTGCTGAAGGATGTAGTAACAATATACTGAGCTATTACAGAATTTCCAAACGTCACGGTTTTATCTTCACAGATCTTCCCAGCTCTAAGAAGTGTAGTCAGTCCTCGTCTATCTCCATAATGAAACACCTTACCTGTCTCACAACTGTCATACAGCACTTGGGAGCTTCTGATAAAATTATCCACGCTGTCCCCCACAGCCACACTTATCTTTCTGCTGTGAAGGTGTCCATGAAAACACATGCCTCATGTCCCACACATGGGACACCTGTAAAGGTGTCCCATGAAAACACTGCTGATTTCCCAGCAGCCAATTCTTTCCTCCCAAGTCTGTATTTTCACTGGTATCACCGTGCAAGAGTATTCAGGTGCATACAGTGACTCCTGTTCAGTCTTTTTCCTCCGTAATCCATTTCTCTGTTCTATGTTCTTCCTTCTCAGCTTCCAGCTCCTGCCCTCTCTGACTGGAATATTTTTTTTCCAAGTTTCCCAGGTTATCTCTTCCACATTTTCCAAATCTTCCAGTTCTTAAATGCTGCATGTGTGCTCTGTTTGGGCTGTTATCCTATCACACAGACCCATAACTCTATTAAGGTTTTCTGCAGGATGTGTATTGGATTTGTGGCTCTCTTCTTAGGAGACCTGAGCCCCTTGTTACAGTAAAAAGCTTGAAGGGCCCCCATAGCCTCAAGAGTTATTTGTTCCACTGCAGAGTACAACACTTAGAACAAAGGATTGAAAAATAATAATTGTTGAAGGTCCATATTTAGTGTATAATTGGAAGTATCTCTTTTCCAGGGTTGCTGGCTGTGGTGGTTGGGAGCTTGCAGGCACACCTTCTGACATGGAGGTGGAGGAATGGGAGGAGGAGCCCAAATCCACACTGCAAGTCCATGTCAGAAGGCGTGGCTGCAAGCTCCCAACCACCACAGCCAGCAACCCCAGAAGAGAGACACTCCAGACCCAAAGCTGTGCCAGCAACATCAGAAGAAAAACACTCCAGACCCAACCACTCCAGACCCAGAGCTGCGCCTCTTGGTCCCATGTGGAAGCAGCTCAAGGAGCTCTGGAGAATGGTAAATAGCTTGGTCAGTCCTGGCTGAGTCCAACATAGCTCCAAGGGTTCTCTCACTCGCACAGGGGAGGGCCACTCTGGCTGGACTTGGAGCAGGTATTTGGGCTCTTCCTCCCATTCCTCCACCTTTATGTCAGAAGGCATTCCTGCGAGTTCCTGACCACCACAGCCAGCAACCTCAGAAGAGAGACCCTCCAGACCCACAGCTAAACCCACAACACTGGAAGAGAGACATTCCAGACCCACAGCTGTGCTGGCACACAGCTGCTTTGGGCTGTGAAACAGTTGTAGAATAATACTGGCAGTTAGAACCAGGTCCTTCCCAGGATCTTTCACATTTATACACTGTATGCAATTCTAGGCAGGTTCTAGCCATGGCTCATCATCACAGTGAGCTTAGCAAGAGGTCAGTCGTTCTCAACATCCAGAGCTCCACTCAAGAGAAAAGCTGGTCTCTCCTTGTTGAGGTTCATCAGTAAAGCTTGAGATGAGAGCCTTCTACTGAGAGTGTACCGCCTACAAGGCAGAGCCTGTCAAGCTACCATGTTGTATTTGATATGCCAAAAACCAGTAACAATTATAGACCTCATTCCCATGACCTGAAGGTATGGTTTGAGGCTCTTTGTGCCCCTGGAGAAAGCAGATGCCCTTGGGCTACACTTGCAACAGTATGTATGGAGATGTTACTGATGCCCGCTTGAGCAAATTGATGAACAATGGGAAGACAAGTGTTACAGGTGAATTGGAAGTGACATGCACACTCACTTCAGATCAGATAAATTCAGCTCCTCATCTGTTCACCATATTTCTCTACTTTGTTACTGAGCTAATCTCCTGCTTTAAAATACCCAAGGCCTATGGTTGCTGCCCTTAGACCTAGCCTTGAGTAAGAGGGCAGAAGATGGATGCGGCATGGGAAAGTTTTCTATGTTGGCTTAATGAATCCCCACTTGACTCAAATTATACTATAATCCCTTTCTTCCCTTCAAGAGCTGGAGGTCCAGTTCCCTCACTCGCCATCACTTTGTTACTTCCTCCATGGCAATATCACTTGCCACTGTCCAAAAAAGTCCTGTGTAGTCATAGTAATTCTATGCATAGCATTTTTGCCCTTTCAATATTTATTTGCTTATGAATACTTTTTAAATTCTAAATTCAGTTTTATTGTCTTTCTCAAGTACCCTAAAAAATGGAAACAATACTTGTAAGTTTATCAATGCATGTGTGTATGACAGAGACAGTTAACCATGAAGAGAAAGGATTTTTAATTTTGACTTCATAAAATTAGAAATGCTAAACAATTCTAAAATCTGTCATGAAACAGAAATTGAAGAAGAATTTATAAAATCTCATGGAGTCATCTTTGAATTTAAGATCAAACTATTCATGGGCAATTAGGGTGAAAATAACATATACTATGTACTTTTACAAGATATTGTTTTATAGTTCACATTGTTCAGTAAAGTTTGTTTTTGCAGTTTAATGTTAATATTTATAGTCTTACAATGGTTTTCATTCTTGCAAATAGCCTATGTAAATTTAGTTAACATTATAAACTAAGAAATAATTTAAGCCTAAAAAAGTAGGATTCATTGTACATCATTCTAAAGAGTATGATTATGGGCAAATTGTTTTTGCATACGGATTCTATTAATCAATCTATGTACCCTATTTCACCAAATTATCATCACAAATGCATAATCATCACATTCTGTTTTTAATACTTGTGTAATTTTTTAAAAACTTCACATAATGGTTTCATTCCACTTTTATCAAGCAAACAATATGCAGTGAAATGTAGTATATAAATACTGCTGTATAATTATGCTATGCTAAAAGAGTAATTGTGACATCAATTTAATAAGAGTAGCTTAGATAAAAAGAGAGAAATTCAACTTAGTTTTGCAGACAACACACGCAGATGTTCTGCCATGGTTGTCAGTATTCAGGATCGGATTTCCTTGAACGTGGTTACACAATGAGTCTAGATTCCTGCGTACAGTGTGAACTCTTTCATTCCAGTTGCTTAATCACCCAGAGGAATATTTGACATTCTAGTTCACTAGTGTCCTGAGTTGCAACATCTCACCCAGATGAAAAAAGTATCCTGGGAAAGGCTGGTTGTAGAATTCCATATTAGCTAAAATATATTGGCAGCATTTTTTCGTTTTCAGTTCCTCAAGCTCTTTTGTGGTAGACACAACTGAAAACTCTTTGATCACCTTTCTCATAGACTATGGTTCTCTTTCAATAATATTCACCTCCCAATTCATTGTAAATATTTTCAGTCATTGTAGCCTACTCCAGCATCCTTCACTTTCTCAATAACCCACATATTTTTCTCTGTAACATAGTGGACAAATGCTAACATTTAAAGGCTGATATGCTATATCAGTGTCTAAAATATTCGAGGTTATCTCCTTTCATTATTTTTTGCCGGGTTTTCTGGCCCCTGTCTGGAACACTCCTGGCGGTGCTTGGGGGCCATATGGGAGGCGGGGGTCGCCGGGTAGGGCCGGCTGCATGCAAGGCAAACGCCCTACCGTGGGCTGATCACTCCGCCCCTATCTCCTTTATTTTTATGAACTGTGATTTATAATACCTGGGAATTTTGGGACCTTTTCAACCTTCCCTTCTTATATAGCCCTTATTCCTTCCTTTGTATAGTCTCTATGCATAGCTTTTTTCCATCTTGGAATGTCATGTTCTTTCATCCTTCTTCAAATATTTACATTATTTTCCAGCTGGAACATTCATGTTCTCCACAGTCTTCCGGCCATCACTCCCAGTGTTCCTACTCTTTCACAAAAACTTCCTTTCTTAGATTGCTAGATATCAGAGTTTTCACGCATTTATGGAAAGGCTTTCAAAGAAATCCCAGCCTAGCTAATTTCTCAGTCATATATTTTGCTAATATTATACGAGATACTTTTATAGTTAGTGGTATTTTCAGTATCTTCATTCTTTCTAAATAATTTATAAATTTCATGTGTGATTAAAGTACCTTTAACTTTTTAGCAGCTTTGGTTCTCCAGATATAAAAATAATAGATATCTGGAGAACAGATCCCTGGAATAGCAAAATAGATTGGAATAAATTATGAAATTAAAGATAACATCAATATTTTTGATACATACTTGGTGATCTTCCTATATGTGCTTCACTGTATCACTGTATCACTGTCTTCCCGTTCATCATCGATTTACTCGAGCGGACACCAGTAACATCTCCATATGTCCTGTCTCATGCAAGTAGAGCCCAAGGTCACCTGCTTGATTCAGGAACATAAAGAGTCTCAAACCATTCCATCAGGTCATGGGAATGAGGTCTATAATTGTTACTGGTATTTGGCATCAAATACGACATGGGTAGCTTGCCAGGCTCTGCTTATATTGTTTTTTGCCCTCATATAGAAAAGTATGAGGTATTTTGGTCATTTCTAGTGCACTTTTTATTCCATTTCCCTTTTTTTTATTTATATTCTATTGTTTCTATGGCAGCGACCAGAATAGCATGTATTTATTTGATAGTGGAACTTGCTCGGGCTAGTATATTTGCTTATGACATCTGTGAATGCTTGGCTTTGATGTAAAAAGGCGTGGAATTTATTGCACTTCTGGGTATTTCAAGTATTAATACCAGAGTTTAACATATGAGGGTGGATCTGAGGATCAAACACCCAGTGTCATTCTTTCCAGGTGGTTATATAGTCCTGAGCTACATTTTAACCCTGTTTGGTGCTATTTTATCTACTTTGCATAATTGTTCCCTTGAAAGCATGTGATTATTGAAGCTTAGAAAAAAAGTATCAAATATAAATATCTTTCAAGTACAAAATATGAAATCTTAATGGTAGCCTATCATAAATATAAACTTTTGGAATAATATGTATCCTTTCATATGAGAAATTAAAATATAGTACCTGCCTCATATATAAATAAAATACAGTTTATGTCTCAGATGTAAATAATATTTTAAAAGTTATGGACCTTCAAAGAAAATGAAGGCAGTTTAAATACGGCTTGTACATGTAAGAATAAAATGTTAGAATTCACAACTATATATTAAGCAACATAATTGTTATGCCGACATAACATTGAAGATACTTGAGATTATTTTATAACAAATATGTAGTTAGTAGAACTTTGTATACCAATATACAGTTAGTAGAACTGTAAAATAAAACTGTGTGAACCATAATGCAGCTTAATTGTAGTAATATATTAAATTTATGAATTAAAAAATGATGACATCGATGAAGAATACAACCGACTGGTTCAGCACCTCCGTGATTGTGCGAAGAATGCTGAGAGAGAGAAAAACACAAAAGGACGCTTGTCTTCAGAAACTCTTGAGCTCATTCGCCAGCGTGGCAAGGCGCGAGCCTCAGGAGACCAAATACTAATGTCCAAGCTTGCTAAACAGTGCAGAGAAGCGATAAAAGCAGACCTCAAAGACAGAAGAGCAGAAATACTGGAAGATGCAGCAGAAGCCGGGAAAAGTATTCGCACTGCCCACCTGTCCTTTGCCAACTATAAGACCAAGATGACTGCCCTCCGACGCCCTGATGGATCTATCACATCTTCCAGAAAGGCAATGGAGAAGATTATCCAGGATTTCTACTCAAATCTCTTTGATAGCCACATCCACCTGCCCACATACCAAATTCCACAGGAATTCCAACGTCATTCCCAACGTTCTCCCTTCTGAAATAAGACATGCCATCTCATCGGTAAAGAAGGGAACAGCACCAGGCCCAGACAAAGTCAGACCCGAACATCTGAAGAATCTGCTGTCGGTGCTCATCAATACACTAGCTCGGCTCTTCACACGCTACCTGTCCGAATGCAAGGTGCCCTCCCAATGGAAAACCAGCAGGACAGTTCTACTGTTCAAGAAGGGAGACATTCATGACATCGGCAACTATCGCCCCATCTGCCTGTTGTCTGTCATCTACAAGCTGTTTACACGAGTTATCCTGAACAGGATTAGCAGAACACTAGATGAAGGTCAACCATGCGAGCAAGCAGGTTTCCGGAAAGGATTCAGCACAATCGACCATATCCACACAGTAACCAAGCTCATTGAGGTTTGTAGGGAGTACAAGATGCCGCTCTGTCTCACGTTCATTGATTTACAGAAAGCCTTTGATTCTGTGGAAACTGAAGCAGTCATCGAAGCCCTAGTCAAACAGGGTGTTCAAACCCAATACATCAAGATCCTTCGTGAGCTGTATTACGGATTCACCACCAGGATCTCACCATTCTACAAAGAAGTGATCATTGATGTCAAAAGAGGGGTTCGACAGGGTGATACCATCTCACCAAAACTCTTCAGTGCCACCCTCGAGAACATCATGAGACAATTAGAATGGGAAGGAATGGGAGTGAAGATAGATGGTCGGCAACTACGCCACCTCCGCTTCGCTGATGACATCGTTCTAATAACACCAAACATTAGCCAAGCGGCACAAATGCTGGCTGACTTTGACCGAGAATGTGGAAAGGTAGGTCTACAGCTGAATCTGAAGAAAACTATGTTCATGAGAAATGAACTAGTTCCAGAGGCCCCATTTTCTCTCAATGGAACAAACATCTCTGAATGCAGCAGTTATGTGTACCTAGGTCGAGAAGTCAACATGATGAATGACCTAAAACCTGAGCTGCGCAGGAGGAAGAGAGCGGCATGGAATGCCTTCAAAGGCATCGAAGAAATAGCTAAAAGGACAAAAGAACCTCCGGCTCCGGGCACATCTCTTCGACTCCACCGTTCTCCCTGCATTAACATACGCCTCAGAGACCTGGGCCCTACGAAAGCAGGATGAGAATGCTATTCGGGTCTCCCAGAGAGGCATCGAAAGAGCTATGCTTGGAATATCACGTCTCACTCAAGTGAGAGAAGGAATCCGGAGTTCTGACCTCCGTCGCTATTCCAGGATCAGGGACGCTGTCTCGTTTGCCAAGGCATCGAAAATCAGATGGGCTGGACATGTAATGCGATTTGGAGACAACCGCTGGACTAGAGCCATTACCGACTGGATCCCACGGGATGTCAAAAGATCACGTGGCCGCCCACCTACAAGATGGTCAGACTTCCTTGTTAAGACCCTGAAGGAACGGTTTGAGGCTCTTCATATTCCTGAATCAACCAGATGCCATTGGGCTACATTGGCACGTGATAGGGTCCAATGGAAATGTTACTGGCGCCCGCTCGAGCAAATCGATGAGTAACGGGATTCAAGTGATCAAGTGATCAAGTGATGAATTAAAAACAGAAGATTGGAAAAGTGGTAAAACTGTTAGGGTTCTTGCCTTCTACAAACCTTGTTTTGCACCTTAGCAACTGAAAATGGTCCCTAAGCCCAACCAGGAGTGATGCCTGAGTAAACCAGATACAATAATATGAACAACCCCAAAACAGAAAATAAAAACAAAAAAAATTATTGGTGTCAACAAGCTTGTATTATATCTCTCAAATTATTGATGAATCTTGTTAGAATTGAAGTTGGTTCCAAATAATGTCTCCTAATCAGTTGATTTCCTTTTTAAATATGTTATATTTCAAAGGTCATTCCAATGCCAAATTATATCATTTTTATTTACAAATGAAATATCTATCTCTAAGACATTTCAGCTTTACACTTTAGGTGCCTTACAAATATTATGAGTTTTACTTATAATAGTAAAACAAACACCACAACATTCTGTTATTTTTAAATTTTTGACTTCATAGTCTTCATGAATTAAGCTGAATACAATTGCTTTTTGACATATTATGCTTTGTTATATTGCTTTAATTTCCATTCACTCTCAATGGAACAAACATCTCTGAATGCAGCAGTTATGTGTACCTAGGTCGAGAAGTCAGCGTGATGAATGACCTAAAACCTGAGCTGTGCAGGAGGAAGAGAGCAGCATGGAATGCCTTCAAAGGCATTGAAGAAATAGCTAAAAGGACAAAGAACCTCCGGCTCCAGGCACATCTCTTCGACTCCACCGTTCTCCCTGCATTAACATACGCCTCAGAGACCTGGGCCCTACCAAGGCAGGATGAGAATGCTATTCGTGTCTCCCAGAGAGGAATCAAAAGAGCTATGCTTGTAATATCACGCCTCACTCAAGTGAGAGAAGGAATCCGGAGTTCTGACCTCCGTCGTTATTCCAGAATTAGGGGCGCTGTCTCGTTTGCCAAGGCATCGAAAATCAGATGGGCTGGACATGTAATGCGATTTGGAGACAACCGCTGGACTAGAGCCGTTACCGACTGGATCCCACGGGATGTCAAAAGATCACGTGGCCGCCCACCTACAAGATGGTCAGACTTCCTTGTTAAGACCCTGAAGGAACGGTTTGAGGCTCTTCATATTCCTGAATCAACCAGATGCCATTGGGCTACATTGGCAGGTGATATGGTCCAATGGAAATGTTACTGGTGCCCACTTGAGCAAATCGATGAATAACGGGATTTAACTGATCAAGTGATTAAAGTACTTGCCCTACACAGTGTCAACCAGATTCTACTCTGGATGATAATCTCTTGTTGTGCCTGCTTCATAAAAATCTGAAGTTAACTCACATATAGAATATGGGTATATGAATATAAGGTTGGTGGCAAGGTTTGATACCAACCCTATATTCATATACCATCAAGTGGGTTTCTAGTAGTAGAAAAAAAGTGTTTGCCAGAAATTCTACTTTTTCTGTACCATCGTTCTTTACCCAGCTACTAATATTAACTTCTACATATTTTCTACAAATCAGTAGATAATACTGACTTTTTACAAGCGGTATGGCTTATATAACTCTTTGTGTTTTTATTTTTCAAAGTCTGGCTTCTTCAAATTTTCCTTGCAATATTATTTTATCTGGTCACTTCGGTGGAATGACTCTGAACATTATAGCAATAATTATAACTCACTTCTTTTCCAATAGAGTGCTTTAAGAATTAGACCTTTGAAAAATAATAGCATTGCTATTCAGTACTGGAAAATCATTTGAGAGATCATAATACTGGTATTAAGATACAAGAGAAATCACATTTAAGATAATGAATCACATTATCAATGAGTATTTTGAGCAAAATGTGGAAAGGATGGAGTAACACTGAGGTTCAAAGAGAAAATACCATTAGGGATACAGCCTATTATCTAAAATTACTTCTAAGGAATAAAACTTCTTAGAAGCAGCAGATTACTGAAGGAAGAGAATTGTTATAATGCTTTAAAACCTGAAATATATTATCACTGTAAGAAATTATGATGGTCTCTTCCATAGCGTTCTCAGAATGAAATAAAATAATAGTTTTAAAATGTTCAGGAAAGAAGAGAGACTAATTGCATTCTCAAGGTCTTTCCCCAACTTATAATTTTATGAATACTTTATTAGCTTTAGTCATATTAAACAAAAACTGTCATAAAACAAAAAATAATTTCATGGTCATAAAACTTACATTTTTTTACTCATTGTACTTTGTCTTTCTGACAACATCAGAACAATAGTTACATAAAACAGTGAGCTGTCACTGAAAAACAAGGTTTCAAAGTTACCTCTAAATGTTTCATAAGGTATACAATATTTCATGAATTTTACTTAAAATTTGAGTGTATTGCAGTATGCATTTATATAATATTTTCAGTTAAATTTAACATATATTGGACATATATGTGTGCTATTTAACTGAAATGTAGTTTCTAGAAAAACATTCATTTAAATAATTAATACATTAACAAATACTTAATGACTTTACGATTAAGGTAAATGTTTAATGCCGCATATGTGATTTTATGCAAATTTCTCTAAAAATGTGTTATACAGTCTCCTATGTCTAGGTGAAATTCATTAGAAATTAAAATGGCAACTTTGATTGGAATTAGTTTTTCACGCATGAAGCTACTATTTTTTTGCTTAAAAATCAATTGCACATAATTTTTGATCTGCAGTTTTTCTACATATGAAAATTTTTTATTTGCACTTAAAATAATTTGCTCAACTCTCAAAAAAACTGAAATGCAAATCTCTGGGTACACTTGCAACTAGGGGAATTGTAAACTCCTTGAATAGCACATTTTTTATAAAGTCTTAATAGCACATTTTTTTTGTAAAGCAACAGAGTTATTTTTAAAGTATATTTTAAATATGCAAAAAAATCAAATTAAGCACTCACAGAACTCTGGACTTAAATAAAACAGTTGATCAATATTATTTTAGTGTTTAATAAAATTAGTGACATATGAATTTATTTGAGAATAGTTTTTTCAAGTCATTGGTCCTTTTTTCCTTTATCCTCCAAATTCAGTATATTTCTAATTCAAAACTTTTATTTTAAAAAGGCTTAATATCCTTTTTTAAGATTTATGAAGAAACAATCATCATCCCTAATTAAGATATTATAAATACACAATAAGTTATGTGAAGAGTGTAAGTAAAAAGGAAAGCCACAAACCTTTCCATTTCCTGGTGGATCAATAGCAAGTGATACTGAACAAGAATCTGAGGATGACCTTTGAAAATTGTTTATTTTGCAATTATAATGATGTTAATAAAGTTAGACAATCTTCATTTAATTTGATCTCATGGTAGAACTAGAATTTAATATTAAATAAAGATTCAATTAAGAACTAAATGAAGTGCATTAATTTTTAGAAATATAAAATCAGTTTAATGGGCTGTTTTAAATAATAGAGCTTTTATTTAATGAAAACCAGTAGAAAATTGAAAAATGAATGAAAAAGAAGACCAGGGTGTGAAAAGAAATGGTGATTATTTGTAAATATGACACAACAATGTATGTTGTTATTGGGATTTGCTTTCTTATCATGAGTCCATTAACTGATGAGTGATATTAATGTTATACAAATATATTTTCACTTGTTGTTTGGAGTAGTTTTGTCTATTGTTCTTACAAATATTTTAGCAGGAAACTTATGACATCAAACAAAACAAAACATTCTAAAGGGATCATTTAGGTATAATCACTTTGCTGTGTGAAAATTGAAAATAAGGGTCACAAGAGCATCTTTTCACAATTCACTGGACCTGCTAACATTTGCGTATGTATCTGACCACCCTACAGAGTAGGATTCACACCAGCAGATGTTAGAATATAAACCTCATTCCAGCTACCTGGGTGGGAGAACACCAGTTAAGGTGTTTGCTTTGCAAGCAGCTGACCTAGATATGATCCCTGCCACCTCATGATTTACCACCTGGATTAAAACCTGAGTGCAGAGCCATGAAGAAGGCCTGAGCATCACCAATTTTTACCAAACAACAGCAACAAGGAAACAACCTCCCAACTAGGTATGCTGAGGAAAATTGGAACACCATGTTTCTGTTCTCTTACAGCTCTACTGGGCCTCACAAAAGTGCTAACTCTTCTCACCCCCTATACGCTGGACATTTGGAGATCTACAGGGCTCTTATTCAATAAAAGACTCCACTCAGTCACATTCAAATAGCATTCCATGCTAATGAAAACAGTCTGAATAATGCAGACATATCAGTAGTCGTTAGCATAAACAACAGGTCAGATCAGTAGTCAGGTAACCAGGAACCTAAAGTTACACTGTCAGCTCCCATCAAATAATAAGAACAGTGGGGAAACAAAGGAACTCAGCTGAACTGCTGATAGCAACAGAGGAAAAGGTAAGTCCTGAGTTCATCAAAATTCTTGAGCCTGGTGCAGAAGGACCTCAAATTCTCTGAAATGGTGATGGGAATTGCAATTAAGTTATCATTGGCTATGGAAACTAAGCAATTGCTGGAAGGGAAATTCAGTCAACTCAATGAATTGATTCACAGTATGAAAGAATCCATACAAATGGAATTGAAAGAACCACAGAATACAACACCACACCTTAGTAATAGTAGTTTGAATGCTGATAATCTTATTAAAGAATCTGAAGACAAAATACAACTTATCATCAATTGTAGCTGCAAAGAAGTAAAAGAAGAGAATAGGAAATATGTAATGGGTAACAGCAAGAGAAATAACTCCAAACCATAGTCATACCAAGCGAAGACGTCAGAAAATAGGGAAGGAAGCATAGAAACTCACAATGTCTTCAGGGAGCCTGCTGAATAGATTAAAAAATCCTCAGATAACTCAAAGTAGACTCAAACAGGACAACTCCAAGGTACACCGTAAACAAAATACCAAAAACACAAAAGGAGAGACAAACTATCTAAAGCATGAAGCGCTTATATTTATGGGCAGATTGGTTTTGTTTGCTCATTTTTTTTTATGATTTGGGCACACTTGAAAATGTTTAGAGGTTACACTTTGCTCTGCACTCAGGAATCAATCCTGGCAGTGCTAAGATTCCACATCAGCCCACAACCAAATTCTCACACTCTGAACCACATTACTGGAGGAAATGGCAGTCAGGGTCCAGCCCATTATATAATAGAAAAGATGCCGGTTCTTCGTAGTCGACAGCATCTCCCATTGCTTCAGGAGCCTCAGGCCAGCTCTGTCAGCAATGGAGAGGTCTGGCGGTTGCATGATGACACACGAGAGCACTCCATGGGTAATGGGTGGTTCAAAGATCACACCAAGTTGTCAGCCACTTGGCAACTCCCAAGAATTTCCTGCAGTCAGTCACTAGCTCCATGCAGGAGGTCTTGAAGTCGATGATATAAAACACATCAAGTCACTGAGTAGGAAGAGGGAGGAGGAGAATGTAGATAAGAGACTCCTGAAGGGCCTGTGGGCTTAGGAGAAGGATGTGGTCAGGGATTGTGGCTCCATAAACCTCTTCACTTATTTCAATGAATTTATGATGATGCCCTCAAGGGAAAGAGCTGAGGATCTGGTCTCACAGAAGCTCCTGAAGGCTGCATGAGGGGTACAGTAGTCAAAGCCAGGTTGACTGTGTGCAAAACAAACATCTTATCTACTGTACAGCAACTCTAAGCTCTTGGGGAAAGTTCTTATTTCCTGTTTTAATATCCTTGCTTGTAATTGGCTTACTTAAGTTGTTTTATTCCCTATGTGTTCAGTTTTAGGAGATGACTTGATTCTAAGAATCTGTCCATTTCTTCACGCCTCTCCAGCTTAGCAGTTTAAAGTGTAAAGTTTTACAGAGTAAAATTTCACAGTCTTAAATTTCAGACATTCTGTCTTCTTTTCCTGCTTTTGTTTCTGATTGTATTTATTTGGGGGATTTTCTCTTTTATTTCTTCATGAGTCTAAGCCAAAGTAGGTGTGTGTGTGGTTTATTCTTTCCAAGAATCAGCCCATTGCATTATTTGCTCTTTGTATTGCTCATGATTTCCATAGCATTGATTTCTGTTCTAAGCTTCAAGATTTCTTTCCTTCTGCTGTTTGTGTGATTCATTAGTGTTTTTCTCAGCATACTTAAGATGAGAATTTACGTTGTTTTGAATTTTTTTCTCTTTTTTGAAGTTTATCTGGATTTCTATGAATTATCCTCTTAGTATAGGTTTTGCAGTGCCTCATAGATACTCAGAACTTTTCTTCTAATTTTCATTCATTTTAAGGAATATTTTTATTTATTCCTTGACTTTCTCTGTGATATAGATGCTATGTAGTAGTGTCTTATTCAGTTGTAGTTTTCCCATATCTTCTTTTTATGGTTAATTCCTATTCTCACTTAATTCTGATTTGATATAATGCTTGAATAACTTCAATATTATTTTTATGCTTACTTATGTTCAATTTATGTAGTAGTATGTGATATTTCAGGAAACATTCCATATCCTCTGAATAAGACTGCATATCTGGCAAGTGTTCTGCACATGTCTATTAATACTAATTATTCTGTTTCTCATATAGGGCTCTTGCATCTTTAAATTAGTTATTTTATGTGGTTGATATGTTTTGTGCTGAAAGTGAAGTGATAAACTTGGTCGCTATTAGTACATTTTTGTGTATTTGTTTCTTTAGGTTTGTGAACAAAAACCTTATCAACTATGCTGACCTCATTCCAATGTGTATATATATATATATATATTGATAAGTAATCATATTAGTGTATATCCTTCTCTATTTATGTGCTTTAGATCAAATGGTATTAGTCTAAATATGGCTGCTACAGCTTATGTATATGTGTGTATTTATTTATTTATTTATGTATTCATTCATTTATTTATTTATTGCTTTTCATGCTCAGGAATGAGTGCTGATAGGATTTGGGGTATGGGATACCACATTGGATGTCAGTGATAGAAACTGGGTGTGCCATGTGCAAGCAAGCATTCTGTAATACCTCTCTGGCCTTTGCAAAATGTTTCCATCCTTTCATTATGAGCCTGTGTTTATCCTGTGAATTTAGATGTGTTTCCAGTAAGTAGCAAATAATTTTATTTTGTTTCCTTATCCATCCAGCCACTCTTGAAAGGAGAGGGTAGCCATGACATTCAAAGAGATTATCTGGGTTGGATTGTTTTTAAAATTGGCAATTTACTGTAATAATTGTCTTTCAGTAATTCTTACAGGGTTGGTTTAGTTGTATCAAATGTCACCACCTCTTGTTTGTCTGTGAATATTGTTTTCCCTCCCTCAGCTCTAAACAACAGCTTTGCAAGGTAACAGACTAGGCTGAAATTTTTTTTTTCAATACTTTGAATATGCCATTACACTTTTTTCTTGATTATGTGATTTCTGTTCCTAATTAACAGATTTCTGTGAAATCTGTTATACTTCTTATGGTATTTTCCATAATTTGACATATGTTTTCATCTAATGCTTTAAGTATTTTTACTCTCTTTCGTTTCTGCCACAATAAGGCACTATGTGCCTTCAAGGAAAGTGAAATCATGAAATTTGTTCAACTTCACTGTCACTGTCGCTGTCTTCCCATTCATCATCGATTTGCTCAAGCAGGCACCAGTAACATCTCCATATATCTTGTCTCATGCAAGTAGAGCCCAAGGGCATCTGCTTGCTCCAGGAACATAAAGAGCCTCAAACCATTCCATCCGGTCATGGGAATGAGGTCTATAATTGTTACTGTTATTTGGCATAACAAATACGATACAGGTAGCTTGCCAGGCTCTGCCATACTGGTAGCATACTCATCTCTAAATCCAGCATTTATTGATGAACTGCACAGCAGCAAGTGGCTGTGCGAGCCGGGCTGTGATAGGCTGGTCTACTGGGTGAAGTTCTGACAAGGGGAAGTCCCAATGGGGAAAATGGAGGCCCTCACAGAGTGGGGTTCATCTGGCTTGTTGTGGGGCTCTGCTGTGGTGGCAGGCCAGGGCTAGAACCCACCTCCCCCTCCCGGGAGCCTCATGAGTGGCTGGGCACAGGGAGAGCCAGTAGTAGCTCTGCCCCCATGTCTGTGAGTCTCTGGATCAGCACACCTGGTCCGAATTTAAAACAGACTGCTGCAGGGTGGATCTCGATGAGCTGGCCTGTGATAGGCTGGTCTGCTGGGTGGAGTTCTGATGAGGGGGAAGTTCGGATGTGAAAAATGGAGGCCCTCATGGGGTGGGGGGGGGTTGTCTGGCTTCTTGCGAGGCTCTGCTGGGGGTGGCGGGCCAGGGCTAGAACCCACCTTCTCTCCCAGGTGCCTCGTGAGCGGCTGGGCACAGGGAGAGCCAGTAGCAGCTCTGCCCCATGTCTGTGAGTCTCTAGATCAGCATACCTGGTTCAGATTTAAAACAGACTGCTGCAGGGGTGGATCTCGATGTTGTTCAACTTAGATCACTGTATCGCTGTCTTCCTGTTCATCATCGGTTTCCTTGAGAGGGCACCAATAACATCTCCATATGTCCTATCTCATGCTAGTAGAGCCCAAGGGCATCTGCTGGCTCCAGGAACATAAAGAGCCTCAAACCATTCCATCAAGTCATGGGAATGACGTATATACTTGTTACTGGTAATTGACATATCAAATACAACATGGGTAGCTTACCAGGCTCTGATGTGCAACTTAGATGTAATTTGATAATATGTTAAGTAAAGTAAGTCAGAGATATGATAATTTTATGCGTCTGTGGCATATAGGGCAGAGTATAAGAGAATACAATCTATGAAAGTGGGGGAGGAAGCCTAGAGTACACTGGTCTCTAGAATATAGAATGGAGTAAGATAGAAAAGGAAATGAACCAAGTTGTGGTCAGGAGAGTACACAGAAGATAACAAATGCGATAGGTACAGAGTCCTGGACATACTGGAGGTCTAGAGATGTTATATATACATTTTAATCACAGAATCAAAAACACTGAAAGCTTAAGGTTCAAAACACGATGTCTGAGGCCAGGCCGGAGCGATAGCCCAGAGGGTAGGGCATTTGCCTTTCAGGGGGCCAGCCTGTGCTGGCGTGGGTTCGATCCCCGACATCCCATATGGTCCCCTGAGCACTACCAGGAGTGGTTCCTGAGTGCAGAGCCAGAAGTAACCCCTGAGCGTCACTGTGACCCAAAAAAAAAAACAAAACAAAACAAAAAAAAACATGATCTGCAAGGTTAGACATTTGACTGTCAAGGAAATTGGTTGTAAGTTGTGAGGGAATCAGGGGACATTGGTGAAAGGAAGTCGAGAATGATGGCATTGGTTTTGGGACTGAAATGCAATTAAATATAAAGTTGTAAATCATAAAGTCTATGAACAAAATATAAAATGAATAAAAATAAAATGGAATAATATATTAAATGAATAAAATAAATTTGAAAATAAAAATTAATAGTTAGAAGTAAATGATTCAATTCATGATGGGCCAGATAACAATAATGCAAAATGTTTGAAAACCTATATCAAAGGTTTGAAGTGACCTTACACAAGGGTTATCTAGAAACGGCTACAAATGAGCTGATACATTTCAAACATTTAGCAGAGCTTGAACTATCTGTATGACTTGTTTCACTTGTCTTCCGTTGTTCATTGAAATGCTCCAGCGGGCACCAGTAATGTCTCCATTCATGGGAATGAGGTCCATTATTATTACTGTTTTTGTCATATTGAATACAACATTGTAGCTTTCCAGGCTCTGCCGTACCTCTGGGTTAATCCAAGGGGCCCAGTATTTTTCCTATGTCAGACCATCAACCATCCAGGGACCACAGGGCCAAGCCAGGGATGTAGACAAACCTGCCTCCTGTCTGCAACCTGCCAGTGCAGCCGGGTATTGCAGCCACACCTGCAGGACTCACAAGCTTAAATGGAGATGATATCAGTTATTATTAGTAGAAGCAAATTATGAGATGCATCATGTTGAGAGATGAGTTCATTGTGAGAAAGACTATCACTATCACTATCCTCCCGTTAATCATCTATTTGCTAGAGTGGACACCAGTAATATCTCCATATCTCCTGACTCATGCTAGTAGAACCCAAAGGTATCGGCTTGCTCCAGGAGCATAGAGAGCCTCAAACCATTATATTAGGTCACGGGAATGACCTAATATAAATGTTACTGGTATTAGGCATATCAAATACTACATGAGCAGCTTGCCAGGCTTGCTGTGCGGGTGGCATAATGTTGTAGTCACCTCTAAATAAATCATTTATAGATGAACAGCATGGCCACTAAGCGGCCGCACGACCAGGTTGTGATAGTCTGGTCTGCTGGGTGGAGCCGCGACGAGAGGGAAGTCCAGATGTGGAAAATGGCGGGCCCCATGGAGTAGGGGAGGGTGGTCTGGCTTGTTGTGAGGCTCTGCTGAGGTGGCAGGCCAGGGCTAGAACCCCGCCATGCCTCCCAGGCGCCTCAAGAGCAGCTGGGCACAGGGAGAGCAAGGAGCAGCTCTGCCCCATGTCTGAGAGTCTCTGGTTCAGCATACCTGGGCTGGATTGAAAAGAAACTGCTGCAGGGTGGGTGTGGATGATCTGGGCTGTAATTGTCTGCTCTGCTGGGTGGAGTTGTGAAGAGAGGGAAGTCAGGATGTGGAAAATGGCGGGCCCCATGGAGTAGTGGAGGGTGGTCTGGCTTGTTGTGAGGCTCTGCCAAGGTGGCAGGCCAGGGCCAGAACCCGCCATGCCTCCCGGGCGCCTCACGAGCAGCTGGGCACAGGGAGAGCAAGGAGCAGCTCTGCCCAATGTCTGAGAAAGACTAAAAATATTAATACAAGGTCCGGAGTGATAGCCGAACCAGTAGAGCATTTGCCTTGCACACAGCTAGCCCCAGGTTGGAGCCCTCGTATCCCATATGGTTCCCCAAGCACTACGACATTTAATTCCTGAGTGCAGAGCCAGGAGTAACCCGTGAGCGTTGTTGGGTGAAAGAGTTAAAAAAAGAAAAAAGAAGAAAAAGTGTTAATACAAATGAAGTATGATTTATTTTCAAATAAATTTATTTCAAATAAAACTCTTCTAAATTGTATATATTAGGTTAAATTGCAAAGTTGAAAAGTAATTTAATAATCAAAATGTATAAAAATAAAGATAATAATTTGTTAATGCTAGTAAAATATCAGGCTATATTTGAAAGGATGCAATATAATTAGATTTAAATGACTTTATTTATTCTTATTTCTAATTTCTAAATACAAAACAACACAGTTAAATGAGGTAAAAATTCAACATAAATATACCTTAATGTAAGGCTTTTAATAAAAAATATTAGATATATAAAGTAGTATGAAAATAAATCAAATTGAAAGAACTTGGAATATACAGTACAAAAAATGAACTCATGGCATAAAAGTAATTTTTCTTCTGCATTTTCTCTCCTAATTTAGAAATTTAATTTTGTCTGCTCATTTTTACTTGTGGTTTAATCTCTCTTAATTTTATATTAAATAACACATCTAAAACATTGCATAACTAGTTCGTCAACATAACAACATATTGGAGACTAGGTGTCATTTTACACTTCTTTAAAATTTAAATTTCTTATAATAACAAATTTTTATGTTGCACACCTTCGGATAACTAGATTCATTTAATCTATAAATCAATGTCATAAAATCTTATCTCATGTCCATGTCAAAAGAAATGTTAAAAATCTCTGTTATAAAAATTATATGCTTACTTATGTTCATTGTAGCACTAAGTACAATAATCAAGATATGGAAACAGCCCAATGGTCTAAGAGAGATGAATGGGTAAACACTCTGTTGTATATATACCCAATGGAGTGATATGTAACTGAAAGAACAGATGTGCAGACATTGTGCATTTCTCTGCCTTAGAAGCAGGAAGGTGTCATGTTAAGTGGAAAATATTCAGAGCGAGGGTAAATAGCAAATTAGCTCATTCACCATAGGTGATGTACAGAGATAAGAAAAATAGGAGCACGGATAGTATCTAATAATAATAAACTCTTAGGTTTGGGATAATAAATCTCATATTACAAAGAAGGCAGGGAAGTTGGGTTGGAGAGATGAAGACCAGGCTGCAGGTGACACAAATAAAATGGTTTAGACGTTCTGGCTATTAGGTGGCTATAGGTTTAATGACTTTGTGCATCAAAACCATAACAGTTTCACGGCTGGAGACAGTACGGTGGGTAAGGCACTGCATTGCATGTATTCAGGGAAGGTTTAATCTCCACCACCACATATGTTTCCCTAGGAACCACCAGTAGTGATCCCTGAGCACAAACCAGGAGGAAGAGTTGAGTAAAACTGGGTGTGGGCAAAATTAAAAATAAATAAAAAATAAAAAACAGATTAAAAAACCTAAAACTAAAATCACCCAAACATTTGTACTATTGTGACCATAATATATAAACATAATAAAAATAAATTCAGTAAGAAAACATGAAGAGTCTTTTCTATTTATCACATATTTGGTTTGATTATTTATATTTGTAAGGGATAGAATCAGCAAAAGTCATGAAGACCCAGGGATCGAACTCTTGCAAGGCATTTGGTAGTATCACTTGAATCACATATACAATTGAAAACAATTAGAAATGTTTGTTTTGAAAATACCTGGGCCAATTGAAAAAAAGCAAAACTGCTGCTGGGTAGGGGTTGATGATCAGGGCTGTGATAGTCTGACCTGCTGGGTGGAGTTGTGACTAGAGGGAAGTCGGATGTGGAAAACAGCGGCCCCCATGGAGCCGGGGTGGGGGGATCGTCTGGCTTGTGTGAGTCTATGCTGGTGTGGCAGGCCAGGGCTAGAACCCACCATGCCTCCCAGGTGCCTCATGAGCGGCTGGGCATAGGGAGAGTAAGTAGCACCTCTACCCCATTTCTGAGAGTGTCTGGTTCAGCATACCTGGCCCCAGGAGGCATGGCGGGATCTAGCCCTGGCCTGCAACCCCAGCAGAGCCTCACAACAAGCCAGACAACCCCCTGACTCCATGGGGGCTGTCGTTTTCCACATCCGGACTTCCGTCTCATCACAACTCCACCCAGCAGACCAGACTATTACAGCCCTGATCATCGACACCCACCCAGCATTTTTTTTCAATCCAGCCCAGGTATGCTGAAACATAGACTCTCAGACATGGGATAGAGCTGCTACTTGCTCTCCCTGTGCCCAGTCGCTCATGAGGGGCCCGGGAGGCATGGCGGGTTCTAGCCCTGGCCTGCCACCCCAGCAGAGCCTTACAACAAACCAGACGACCCCCCACCTGACTCCATGGGGGATGCCGTTTTCCACATATGGACTTCCCTCTCGTCACAACTCCACCCAGCAGACCAGACTATCACAGTCTGGCTCGCGTGGCTGCTAGCGGACGCACAGTTCATCAATAAATGTTTTATTTAGAGGTGACTACAAGAGTTGCCATCCGTCACGGCAAGCCTGGCAAGCTGCTAGTGTCATATTTGATATTCCAAATGCCAGTGACATTTATATTAGGTTATTCCCATGACCTAATATAATGGTTTGAGGCTCTTTATGTTCCTGGATCAAGTGGATGCCTTTGGGTTCTACTATCATGAGACAGGACATATGGAGATATTACTGGTGCCCACTCTAGCAACTAGATGATCATGGGATGATAGTGATAGTGATAGTTTTGAAAATATTAAAGCCATGGAAACCGAATGAAGTAATGAATATGTCATCTTTTAAAAATAAGCAAAAGTTAAGACCACTCATACAGAATTGCTTGTCATATAATGTTCGAAAAGGTCTTTGCAGTAAAGTGACTCCATCTGCTAACTATAAGACTGGCTTCCTATATAAATTCAAAACCATGTTCACTTACAAAGAATTGATTTCCACCTGAGTAGGCGGAATCAATGGATCAACTGTTACAGATTTTACTTCTTGTAACTTTGGCTAGAGCCTGTGATTTTTGTTTGCAATGCATAAAAGCTCTCAAGCATTTCAGCTCTGCCTGTGTCTTGGAAAATATTCAATTAATGAAACAATTTGAAAACTATGCATTTTCCAATAACACCTTTGTATCAATATTTTAATTGATTTTTAATATATATCAAAATAGTTTTCATTTTTAGAATTAGTATTGTAACTAAAAATGATAAAATCTAGTTATATCTAAGGTCTAATATGTTTACAAGATCAAGACTGATACAGTGATATTATTTAAAAAAATTCAAGAGGAATGCAGTTATTCTTGTTTACCTAAGAAAATATGAATGAGAGAGAGGCATATCTGTTTATTGTCTCTGAGTATAAAATATAAATAAAACGAAAACCAGTAGAGTTGACATATTAGCAAATGGGGAGAAGAAAGTATTTTTTTTTGGAAATTTATAAATATGTTTTAATTTGATTCAAGAATACATACTAGCCTTGGGTTTCTCTCTTTCTCAGAACCAATTTTTTAAAGAACAAAGACTGTTTATAGATGCCTGACTACTGAATTACAATAATTTATTTTTAAAAACCTACGTATTTTTGAGAGAATTGCTTAAATATTTTTAACTTATCCAAACATTTAAAGTATTAAAATAAGGATGAAGAGATATTACAGCCAATAAGGCACTTGCTTTACACGTGACTAACCTTCATTTTATTCCTGATACCCAATAATATCCCAGAGAGACGTTCAGGGATAATTCCTGAGTTTAGAGCCATGAGTAAACCTTGAACATTGCCAGAGTTAGCCCTTGCACACACAGACAAATTGAAAACAAAATATTAGAAATTAAAATGAAAGATGTGTTTATGTTAGGACCATAGAGAAGATACATTAAAGAAAAACTTAAAGAATCATTATATGTAATCACTTGTATCACTTGTCTTCCCATTGTTCATCGATTTGCTGGAGAGGCGCCAGTTATGTTTCCATTCATTGAAAATGAGGTCCATTATTGTTCCCATTTTTGGCATATCGAATATCAAATATATCACAGGTAGCTTGTCAGGCTCTGCCATGGCTCTGGGTTCATCCATGTGGCCCAGCGGTTTTTCTCTGTCAGACCATCAACAATACAGGGCTCACAGGGCAGAGCCCGGGGTGTAGACAAGTCTGTCTCCTGTCTGCCACCTGCTGAGGTAAATAGGCACCTCAGCCACACATGCAACACCTTGAGGGACAGGCGGCCTATATATAATATATAATAAAATCACTGCTTTGCAATACATTAATTTTACTCAAAATATAAGCACATACTTAAAATATGGTCTTTTCTTAAATTTGTGGGCTCTGTTTTAAAATTTGAGTGCACTAAAATATATTGAGTTGCATAAA
>JAJIBD010011726.1:0-21009 GCA_021461705.1 Cryptotis parvus | reverse complement strand
TGCAGAAGACTGTTGCACCAGGCGTCGCTCTCTGGGTCACCAGCTCAGCCGGTCGAGCTCTCTCTTCTGTGGTGTGGAGACATACTGTACCATTACTAAAACTGTATCCTAACCGGCTGGATGGGGAGGCGGGGATGATCCTTGGACGTGCCAGGGACACTACGCTCTCTGCAGAGTCACTCCTGGCAGTGCAGTGCCCTGCAGTGCCAGGGATTGGACTTGGGAATTAGGAGTACATACTTTGCGTACAGTACATATGCAAAGTATGTACTTTAGCTCCTTTGGGTTATCTCTCTGGCCCTAGTCTGCCATTGAACACAGCAACTCTTGGAACCATAGTGATAGTCCAGTGGGTAGGGTATTTGCCTGGTATACAGTCGACCCAGGTTTGATCCCTGGCCCCCCATATAGGATACCTGAGCTTACCAGGAGCAAGCCCCTGAGGACCACCAGCTGTGGCCCCAAAGAAAAATAAATAAAACAAAAATTTAAAAAGCATCCCTTTCAACGAGCTAAGTCTCAGCCACCCATAGGTAAATGCGCTGAGGACCACTGCTTTGGACAAAGAGCATCAACAGTGAGTACTGGCATCCCAGATGCTCCCTGAGCATTTCCAGGAGTGATCCCTGAGTACGGAGCTAGGAGTAATTCCTGAACATCTAAGGGACCGGAGTGATTGTACTTCCAGTACGGTGATGCTAGGAAGTAACGATACTGGGTGTGGCCCAAAAACCAAAAAACAAAAAATAGGTTAAATAGGAGTAAAAGACAGCCCCTCACCCACCCCCCACACAGTAGTAGACAAGAGTTTAGACCAATTTTTTTGGTTTATGTGAAAAAATCATTTCTAGAACATTCAGTGTTCAAGCTAATTTTTGCATGTTTTACTTAAGTATCACTGTATCACTGTCTTCCCGTTCATCATCGATTTGCTCGAGCGGGCACCAGTAACATCTCCATATGACCTGTCTCATGCAAGTAGAGCCCAAGGACACCTGCTTGCTCCAGGAACATAAAAGCCTCAAACCATTCCATCAGGTCATGGGAATGAGGTCTATAATTGTTACTGGTATCTGGCATATCAAATACCACACGGGTAGCTTGCCAGGCTCTGCCGTGCGGGTAGCGTACTCTTATAGTCATCTCAAAATTCAGCATTTATTGATGAACTGCGGGGCCACTTTGCGGCCGTGCGAGCCGGGCTGTGATAGGCTGGTCTGCTGGGTGGAGTTCTGACGAGGGAGAAGTCCGGATGTGGAAAATGGAGGTCCTCATGGAGTGGGGGCGGGGTCATCTGGCTTGTTGTGAGGCTCTTCTGGGGTGGTGGGCCAGGGCTAGAACCTGCCATCTCTCCCGGGTGCCTCATGAGCGCAGTGGCTGGGCACAGTGAGAGCCAGTAGCAGCTCTGCCCCATGTCTGTCTCTGGATCAGCATACCTGGGCCCGATTAAAAAGACTGCAGCAGGGTGGATCTCGATGAGCCGGGCTGTGATAGGCTGGTCTGCTGGGTGGAGTTCTGATAAGGGGAAGTCCGGATGTGGAAAATGGAGGTTCTCGTGGAGTGGGGGGGAGGTCATCTGGCTTGTTGTGAGGGTCTGCTGGGGTGGTGGGCCAGGGCTAGAACCTGCCATCCCTCCTGGGTGCCTCATGAGCGAGCGGCTGGGCACAGTGAGAGCCAGTAGCAGCTCTGCCCCATGTCTGTCTCTCATTCTACTTAAGTACTCACAAAATATTTGCAGAAAATAAACTTCGGTTGGGAAAGTCATTTCTTTCTGTGAAGACATGGAGCAGCTCCGAAATAGACACTCAGGATTTTGTGTTGGTGTATAATCTTGAGCAAGTAATTTTCCTTATTGAAATTTCTTCATCCAGTTATGGATAACCCCAGGATTTCTCTTGCCCTTCTTCATGAACCCTGAATGCCAGAATGGTGACTTTATTGTATCTTTAAGTTAACAGGAAGGTGTTCAAGAAGAACCCAAAGAATGTTTTCCTTTAGTTTAAGGTCACTTATAATTTAAGTCATTTTTAAAAACCGTTTACTGTGAAGATGTGTGTCTTGTCACTTACCTATTTGCTCAGTGGCTCTATGGGCCTGTATTTGTTCGTTAATGGTAAATGCCATTATTTTAAAATATTTTTTTCTTTTTAAAGACTGTGTGTATATCGAGAGTCGGAGACCAAATACACCGTATTTCATCTGTAGCATTCAAGACTTCAAACTGGTAAGCAGTCTTACTCTGCTGTCTTGTTGTGTGCTGTGTGCCTGCTCTTTTGAGTGCCTCTTGGCTAACCTTTGGACTGCTTTCAATAACCAGTTCACCATCTTGTGAGTGCTAACTCCCTGGCGCGAGCAGTCAGTTGCCAGTTTTATATTTTAATTTGTAGCTACTATTATATATCATAAAGCTCATTATGTAAACAATGTTTCCATTCCTTTTTGTCAAATGTTTTGACATAATGTTTGAGATTCTCTTGAGTATTTGAAGTACTCAGATACTCTAGCAAAGTAGAATGAAAATTTGATTATAAATTGAAAAGAAAGCAATATAAGTGGTTCAGAAACTAGTTTGCAGGGGTAAATGGAATTTACTTATTTTAGATAGAGTACCACAGGATGTATTTGAATTATTTTTTGTGGTCCGCTAGTGGTTAAGGTTGGGGAAAGGAGTCTGGCTCTGAGATGGTTTATTTTCAATATTTTCTCATTAAATAGTTTCCTTCAAGCATATCATTCATATCACTTGTCTTCCCATTGTTCATCGATTTGCTTGAGCGGGCTCCAGTAACGTCTCCATTCATTGGGAATGAGGTCCATTATTGTTACTGTTTTTGGCATATCGAATACACCACAGGTAACTTGCCAGGCTCTGCTGTGGCTCTGGGTTTATCCCAGGGGCCCAGAGGGCCCAGTCTTTTTCTATGTCAGACCATCAACCATTCAGGGCCCACTGGGCAGAGCCCTGCGTGTAGACAAGCCTGTCTCCTGTCTGCCACCTGCCAATGCAGCCGAGCACTGCAGCCACAACTGCAACACCTCTAGGGGCAGTTTTCAAGCATATAAATGTACATATTGGCCATTTCATTTTGAAGTCTTTTATAAGGCCTGGTTCCTACATTTGTTGTTTTGATTTATCTATAGAGATTTCACAAAGATCTGAAAATAAAACTTAGCATTGAATAAATATACCTCTACCTTTCTGCTGTCATTTAAAGTATTCACTTATACAGTTTAAAAATTAGTATTGGGACTGGAGGGATAGTACACTAAGTAGGGTGCTTGCTTTGAACACATCTAACCCGGGTTCGATCCACAGCATCCTATCATGTCCCTTGAGCCGGCTAGGACTAATTCCTGAGTGCAGAGCCAGTGATCTCTGACTGTTGCTGTGTATGGCCCAGAAACAAAACAAAGAGATGAACAAAAATCTATACTATCAGGCTTTGCTTCATTTTGTTTTTATTTTATTTTATTTTTTCATGCTTTAATAACTCATATGTGAGATGCTGCCAGAACACTGTGACTTGGGGAGAATCATTTGAAACATTTTATCATCGTTCAATGGAAGTTTTGTCCTTGGAGGCTGTGAGTCACTGTCTTGCATTCTTAGGTGTAGTCAAACACAATTTAGCTTTGTTGAAATATGCTATCATCTCTGTGATCTCAGAGCCACTGCACCCAAAAAACCCTTTCTAAGTTTTTTTTTGTTTGTTTGTTTGTTTTTGTGGGGGTGGTGTCAATGCTCAGGGGTTACTCCTGGCTCTTTGCTCAGAAATTACTCCTGGCGGTGCTTGGGGACCATATGAGATGTCGGGGATCAAACCTGGGTCGGCTGCGTGCAAGACAAATGCCCTCCCCACAGTGCTATCGCTCTAGCCCGCCTTTGTAAGTTCTGACACTTCTTTGCCTTCTGATACGTATTTTATGTGTTATTTCAGCCGGAAAAGTGTGCTGTCTCTCTCTCTCTCTCTCCCTTTTTTTTTTTTTTTTTTTTTTTGTTTTTTTTTTTTTTGGGCCACACCCGGCGATGCTCAGGGGTTTCTCCTGGCTCTACACTCAGGAATTACTCCTGGCGGTGCTTGGGGGACCATATGGGATACCGGGGATCGAACCCAGGCTGGCATGGACGTGCTGCGTGCAGGGCAAATGCCTTACCCCGCTGGGCCATCTCTCCAGCCCCCTCCTTTTTGTTTTTATAATTAGTGTTTTCTGATTTACCTGTTTAAAATATCTAATCAGTATTTTCTGATTTACCTATGGAAAAATCACATGCTTGGTGCTGGAGTGATAGTTCAGTGGGGGAGGGCACTTATCTTGCAGATGCTTGACCGGGTATGGACCCTGGCACCACATATATCCCTTGTGCCCACTAGGAGTGATCTCTGAGCACCGAGGCAGGAGTAATCCCTGAGCACAGCTTGGGTTGCTCCCAAACCAAAAATAAATAGCAACCACATGCTCTTTACTTTCTTTATTTAAATGAACTAAGTCACGCATACCGTATCATTTTAGAGGGGTTCTGCACTGTGCCATTGACTTGTGAGGTTTCTAGCTGTGCTTAACTTTGTTGTTTTGCAAGCAGCCTTGCAGTTTAATCTTTATTCAAGATTTTTTTTCTATTCATATTTTCTGTCAATATGATGCTTTACTATTTTAAAAGATATTTTCGCTTTTTTTTTTTTTTATTGAATCACTGTGAGATACACAATTGCAAAGCTTTCATGATGAGGTTTCATACAGTGTTCCAATACCCATTCCTCCACTAGCGTGCATTTCCCGTCATGAACACCCTCCCACCACACCCATTATTCCCAGCCTGCCTCTACAACAGACATCTCTCTCTCTCTCTCTCTCTCTCTCTCTCTCTCTCTCTCTCTCTCTCTCTCTCTCTCTCTCTCTCTCTCTCTCTCTCTCTCTCTCTCTCTCTCTCTCTCTCTCTCTCTCTCTCTCTCTCTCTCTCTCTCTCTCTCTCTCTCTCTCTCTCTCTCTCTCTCTCTCTCTCTCTCTCTCTCTCTCTCTCTCTCTCTCTCTCTCTCTCTCTCTCTCTCTCTCTCTCTCTCTCTCTCTCTCTCTCTCTCTCTCTCTCTCTCTCTCTCTCTCTCTCTCTCTCTCTCTCTCTCTCTCTCTCTCTCTCTCTCTCTCTCTCTCTCTCTCTCTCTCTCTCTCTCTCTCTCTCTCTCTCTCTCTCTCTCTCTCTCTCTCTCTCTCTCTCTCTCTCTCTCTCTCTCTCTCTCTCTCTCTCTCTCTCTCTCTCTCTCTCTCTCTCTCTCCCTCTCATCTTGGGCAATATGGTTACAGTACCGATACTGAGAGTCCCATTTTGATGGGGGGCTTGGGGGGCACACTTGGTGGTGTTCATGGCTTACTCCTGACTCTACTCTGGAGTCACTACTGACAATGCATATGGTGTGCTGGGGGATTGAACCCAGGTCAGGCACATGCGAGGCCTGGTTTTTGCTGTTGACTACATTTCCTCCTGAACAGTTTCATAGATGCTCTAGTGCCACCTGTCCAGCTTTGTTCCTGAAAGTTTTCTCTTGCTAGTAGCTGCTGCCATGCTCTTCGCATGCCCTTTGTTTTTGGGTATGGTATTTGCCAAGCATCATTTGAAAGATACAACTGGGAAATAACATGGCAAAGGGTTTTTCTTTTAACCATTAGGCTTGGAGCCCTTGTGTACAATTTTTGCACTTTAGTAGACGCCTCGTGTGAGCAGCATTGCTTATGAAGTGCTGAGTACACTGTGTAGTTGCTTTTCAGGACAGAGGTTCCAGCTGAGGTGCAGTAATTGCTCAGGTTATTAGCAATTAAAGCTGAAATTTCTCTTGTCAGTATTGTCCAGTACAGTATATTAAATCTGCCTCCAAATCTGTGTGGGGAATAGGGTACACTATGTCCAAGTACCTTTTTTTGTAAATTATACACTATGGCATATGTTATTGTTTGCCTTCTGTACTCAGAGTATATTTGTGATTGTAAAAGAATGACAGATGATGAAATGTTTGCTCCTAGGAGAAATAGTTACTGTGTGAATACCCACCTTCCTTATTTCAGTGGTTCTCTGTACTATTTATGGAAAGATAACCAAAGAGAGATAGAGTTATCATTTTTCCCTTTTCAGCTTACTGAAACTTATGGGGGGGAAATGAGCAAAAGTAAATCATCTTTTCAACATGTTAAGCAGGAGAATTCATTATTTATTTATTTATCTATTCATTCGTTTGTTTGTTGATTTATTTATTTAGTTTGCTTTTTTGGGGGGTGTCACACCCGGCGATGCTCAGGGGTTTCTCCTGGCTCTGCACTCAGGAATTACTGCTGGCGGTGCTTGGGGGACCATATGGGATGCCGGGGATCGAACCCAGGCTGGCATGGACGTGCTGCGTGCAGGGCAAATGCCTTACCCGCTGGGCCATCTCTCCAGCCCCCTCCTTTTTTGTTTTTATAATTAGTGTTTTCTGATTTACCTGTTTAAAATATCTAATCAGTATTTTCGTGGCAGTGCTTGGGGACCATATGGGATGCCGGGATCAAACCCAGGCCGGCACAGGCCGGCCGCGTACAAGGCAAACGCCCTACCCACTGGGCTATCACTCCGGCCCTAAGCAGGAGAATTTAGAATTTGCTTTTGCCCTTAGCCAATATGAGGCACTGAAAATGGAATCGTGGAAGAAAGAAACCCAACAGCTTGAAATGCTGTTGATTAATTATATGATTGTTTTCCCCTTTTTTTCTTTTGGTAGCATTTTTGGGTGATAACAGATATACAATACTTTAAAATTGTTTTATATTCTTACATTTTTATATTAATGTATTTATACCTTTTTACTATAGATTAGCGTGTCATTCTTTACCACCACGTGGGTTTTTGAGTATAAGGTTTATTTTGGGACTGTCAAGTGAATGGAATGAATGCCCTTTATCATATGTGTAAATTGGATTTTACAGTGTTAAATACAGTGGAGCCTAAGAATTGAGGAAGTGACAATAGCCCAGAGGGTAGGGCGTTTGCTTTGCACTCAGCCGCCCTGTGCCGGCCAGGTTTGATCCCCGGCATCCCATATGGTCCCCCGAGCACCTCCAGGAGTGATTCCTGAGTGCAGAGCCAGGAGAAACCCCTGAGCATTGCCGGGTGTGACCCAAAAAAAAAGCAAAAAAAAAAAAGAGAGAGAGACTTGAGGAAGTGAGTGGGAGGAGTTACGATGAGCAGAGTTCTCACTCGATGCAGGTGCTGGGTAACATTTCATGAACTCGTTCTGTCAAGAGTTGAGGAAGACTTTGGGTTTAACACAGGGACCTGGATTGGCATTTAGGCTCTGTTGTATCCCTTGAATCTGGGCCAGAGTAGAGTTGCTTCTGCAGCCACATTTGCATTTGTTATCCTGACACTGCCACCTTTACCCTCAAAGGTGTCTCAGTTTAGATTATTTGTTTTATGGCTATTTTGATTTGGGAGATATAGCTTTTCTTTATTAATATCTGACCATCTAGAGCGCACACATAACAGGGAAGATGGGGTTATAATGAAATGAAGGTTTTGAGTTTTAGCTGATCTGAGTTTTTTTTTTCCTTTTTTTTTGGGTCACACCCGGCAATGCTCAGGGGTTACGCCTGGCTCTGCACTCAGGAATCACTCCTGGCGGTGCTCAAGGGACCATATGGGATGCCAGGGATCGAACCCGGCTGTCACAGGCCAGCCATATGCAAGGCAAACGCCCTACCCACTGGACTATCGCCCCGGCCCCCTGATCTGAGGTTTTTGAAAAAATGGAATTATGCCTTCCATCAGGAAGCTTTCATTCTCTTAGGAAGTATTCTTTCAATTTTGCTCCCCAACAGACAAGAAAGGAAGCCTGCATTTATTCAAGGAAAAAGACAGAACCATGGAACAAGTATTGTAAAGCAGGACTAGGGCTCAAACAATCAGAGGTTAGGTGTAATTATGGATAGTTGTGGATCGTGTAGTCAAGAAACAGGGAGAATGGAGTCCTCTGTTATGTAAGGCAGTTTTGCACCTTAACCTTCTGAATTTAGCTGGAAGATTTATTTGTTCTTAGGACAGTAATATGTTTGGGAAACCTGCCTTGAATAGACCCAGAGACTGAAGTAGTTAGAGTGGTCAGAGCTTACAGGGTGCACCAAGAGTTGCCCCAGTGCAGTTGTGGTTGAGTCAGCATAACAGGTCACAGGCAGGCTGCCAGGAACAGAGCAGGACCCCCTCTGAAGGGAGGGGCCCTCTTCTCCATGTGTCTAGAGGGAGAGGCCTTCTTGCTCTGGCTTAGCAGCTCTTGCTAGTTGTCTGGGAAAGTGCCTGTGTGACAGTCTCATGCTTGCTTCTTCTTAGTGTTTTAGTCTCTGCGTGAGTCAGTCTGCTTTGAGAGTTTGGATCGATGCCCTCAAGTATTCTGTTTGGAGTGTATGTAGAAATGCTCTGTGTTGTAATTAGTGTCTCTGATGGGCATTCATTGAAAGCTTGCTTTGGGTTTCTTGTTGAATGGCGGCATTGACGTTCAGGGCCTCTGCATTTTAACTGACAAGACAACTATAGTTACCAGTTATCAAGAGAACATTGTAAATAAGATTGAAGTGTAGAGAAAACCATTCACTTTTTGTCTCAGAGGATTTCTTTCTGCTTTTACTAAAAATAATAAGATTCTGTTTTAATAGAAATACAGACATTAAGCATAAACTGTCCAGAAATAAGTTAGTTAGAGGCCACTAACATAAGTCATTAGGATTTTCATCCAGGAGCCAGAGCGACAGCACAGCGGGTAGGGCATTTGCCTTGCATGCGGCTGACCCGGGTTTGAGCCCCAGCATCCCATATAGACCCCTGGGTACCACGAGGAGTAATTCCTGAGTGCAGAGACAGGAGTAATCCTTGATTCTGGAGATGGAGCCCATTTTGGTCGCATGTAAGGCAAATGCACACTCCAAAGCTTCCATTTTTTTTTTCTTTTTGGTCACACCCGGCAATGCTCAGGGGTTACTCCTGGCTCTTCACTCAGGAATTACTCCTGGCGGTGCTCGGGGACCATATGGGATGCTGGGAATTGAACCCGGGTCGCCTGTGTGCAAGGCAAACGCCCTACCTGCTGTGCTATTGCTCTGGCCCCTAAACAGAAAATAAAGAAGGAAGCTGTGTGTGACTCAAGAGCCAAAAAAAAAGAAAAGATTTTCATCCAATATAACATCAAGAAGTTCCTGATCTGGTTCTAATGTTAATACGCACCTTGTTCTTCATTTACAGATAAGTTATCATAACCATTTCTTTAATATTTTACATAAAATTCTGTGCAGATTCTAAATTACTTTTTATTATTCATCTAATAGGGAAATATGATTCTGATTTTCTAGTGTTAAATGATATTATACGAAACTCTTCATCATTAATTCTGCCAAAATATTTTCTAGGGAGAATATGTAGCTATTACCTCTGTTACTTGAATAGGTACCATAAACTTATTTAAGACCCATATTGATTTATTCTTTGGACTCCTGGTAGTGCTCAGGGGACCCTATGGGATGCCGGGATCGATCCTGGTTTGGCCATGTGCAATGCAAATCCCTCCCCTTCGTACTATCACTTTCACGCCCCCACCCCCATATTCATTCATTTATTTTTATTTATTGGCTTTTGGGTCACAGCAGCAATCTTCGGGGTTAGTTACTCTTGGCTCCGCACTGCTCTGCACTCTGGCAGTGCTGGGATGCCAGGGATCGAACCTGGGTTGGCTGCATGCGAGGCAGACACCCTTAATGCTGTACTATCGCTCCAGCCTCTTTTTTTTTTTTTTTTTTTTTTTTGCTTTTTTTGGGTCACACCCGGCAATGCTCAGGGGTTACTCCTGGCTCTTTGCTCAGGAATTACTCCTGGCCACTCAGGGGACTATATGAGATGCCGGGGATCGAGCCTGGGTCGGCTGCATGCAAGGCAAACACCCTACCCGCTGGGCTGTCGCCTCCGGCCCCTCCATATTTATTTTTTAAACTGGAAATTGTTATTAAGATTAAACTTGCTCTATCGATTCTCTTAAGAGTTGGCCTTCTCGTTAGGGATATGATGGTATTTCCAGATGGACTGTTGAATGCAGCCTGATGAATCTGGACGGCTCTTCATGGAAGAGGGTGCTGTCCCCCTGCCACACACACAGGAGTAGACGACGTAAGGTTGCATAGCTCACCAGTCATTTGGAGAAGGACCATTTCTGTGACTGAACATGAGCCGAGCTAGTCACTTAATCCTTTGTTTCATTGCCACATGTGCCATCGGGTGGAGCATTTGGAATGTCTTTCTGATTCTGGTCTGTATAAGTAACTCCAAAAACTAATGGCCACCATTCAGCAGAAAAGGGTTGGTTGCTACAGAAAAATTAATGTGAGTTTAGATTCTACTTGCTGATCAAAATTTCCTCGTTCCAAATTTAGTATTTCAGAAGTAGAATAAAAGCAGTCAGCTTCCTTCTTTATTTTCCATTTAAAAATGGAAGCTTGGGGGTGTGCATTTGCCTTACATGCGACCAAAATGGGCTCAATCTCCGGCATCCCATATGCTCTCTGAACACCTCCAGGACTAATTCCTGAGTGCAGAGCCAGGAGTAACCCCTGAGCATTGCCGGGCTTGGCCCTTAAGAAAAAGAGAGAGTATAGTTGTATGTGGCCAACAGCAGTTTGATGAGCACCACAGTGGTTTCTTATGAGCACAAAGCTGGAAGTAGATGCTGCTTATTGCATCTGACTCAGACAGCCTCCCTAAGCACCTCTGGGTATGGCCGTGTGCATGCATACACACCTGTAGATAAGCGTGTTCTTAGTGATGCGCTGGGAGAGATGATGGGAGCTGTCATTAATGTCTTTCTTCATGCTCACACACAAGTGTACACAGTGACATAGTGTCCAAGCAGTGTTTATCGCAGTTAATTGATACCGGCTTGACTTTTGTGGCCACCTGGCACAGGATGTCTGGTGTATGGGCATTAGCTCTATGAAGTTGGAATATAAAACATCTACCTTTTAGATGGTTGGTTGCTTTTAGATTGAAAGCTTGATGCAATGGGAGCTGGAGCGATAACTCAAAGCACTGAGTCTATGCTTCCTATGCAAGAGACTGGGTGCAGTCCTCGTACCACCTGGTCCCAGCACTGTCCAGAGTAGTCGCCAAGCACAGATGTGGCCCCAGAAAACAAACATGCAGTTGGAGGCTACAGAGTGAAAGTGTGGTTAGTGCTGTGCTGGCCCATGGAATGGTAGAAACTCCCCCAGGGCGCGGCCCCCCCACACACACACACATTTTTAAATAAAGACTAGGTTTCTTAGTGCAATTTTTCAGCATTGTGGTAAACAACAATGAGGTTACTGGACTCACCACTGTTTGCTATTCTTTTTTAGGCAAACCATCAGTGATACATGTGCGAAGTTGTCTTTTTTGCACTGGAGTGTAAAATCGAAGCCTCTATTTCCATTTGATCTTTTGAGAGTCAAAAGTAGGATGCAGTCTCTTAGCAGCCTGTGTTGAATATTAGCTTTTCCCCTCACTGTGCACGCTCGCTCACACCCTCCCAACCCTGTGGCCACACCCTTTACAGAACAATCACATTGAAAAATGTTTTGAATCACCTCAACCATTTTTTTTTTTTTTTTTTTGTTTTTTTTTTTTTGCTTTTTGGGTCACACCCGCGATGCTCAGGGGTTACTCCTGGCTCTGCACTCAGGAATTACCTCTGGCGGTGCTCAGGGGACCATATGGGATGCCTGGGATCGAACCCAGGCCGGCACAGGCCGACCGCGTGCAAGGCAAACGTCCTACCCGCTGGGCTATCTCTCCAGCCCCCTCAACCATTTTTGCACAATGTGAATACTAATATAAATAGTGGAGGTAGCATTAAGTGAAAACCAGCACAAGGCTACAGGAATAGTAGCCTAGACATCTTGGTGGCCCCATTTGCTTTCCATTCGTGATAGGTAGCCATTGGGGTCCATGGCAGGGTAACAAATGTTAATGGTTCCCAGTTAGTACTATGAACTCAGATGTTTATTTTGTCATCATTTTTTTTTTTATTTTAGGATTCTAAGAATCATTGAAAAATTTTTTGGTTAACTGTAAGAAAATATGTTTACATGTTTACAAAATGGAAGAGTCTCTTTGTGATTTTTTTTCAGTACAGAAAGCTCTAAGTGTTTACATTTTTAAAGAGAGACTTAAAGTTTGAGATAGTCTGATATTTGCAAATTGTTGCAGCAGAATATTGATAAAGTCTTTTATTTGGGCTTCCTTTCTAGGAACTAGAATTTGTATGCCTGTGTCAGCTTGTGTTAACAAGTAACTCAGGAAAAACTCACTAGAAGAGCAGAAAGAAAATGAAAACAAGATTCTGTCAATATTTTTTTATTTAAAAATAAGGATGATGGTGTACTTTAAACTGATGCCTTTTAAAAATGCTTAAACTGTTTTGATAATTACTTGAAATTTTTTTACATATTTTAAAAAGTGCCAAAGTTCTTAGAAATGCTTTTATCATGTCATTTTCTCTAAAACCTGTGATTTGAATGAATAAGGATTTGACTCGCCTAATTAATTCAATTTCTGTGTAAGAGATTAATCAAAACTTAATTTTTATGTGAAGCTTATGGTAAAAAGTGTGCTGCGCATTTGAGTCTGATTTGGAATTTGTGGTGGTGTTGTGGGGTGGGTGGCCAGGGGGTAAAGGTGTGGCCACTGCTGTCATTGTCTGTTACTGGGCAGCGGAGTCATGCTCCCTGTGGAGCCCGAGATGGACTCTAGAGAATGGGGGGGGGCGGGAGGCAAATAACCTTAACAGGTGACACATTCTTGGCATTTGTGTTTTCTCTCTGAAAAGAATTGTACAAAAGTAGTAGAGTGTGGGACTTGTTATAATCTTGGATTACAAGAAGTTGATAAGGAGTAATTCTTCGCTTCTCACAAGGCATTATAGGTCATAGGACTCTTTAAAAAATGATATAATCTGAAAAAGTTTATCTGTAATTTTAATAAATTTAAGAAAAGATTCTTATATAAGCATGTGATTTAATGATCAGTTTATTTTATTTTATTTTATTTTGATCAGTTTATTTTAAAACCATATGAAATGGGACTGGTTGGTGCGGTGCATATAAATTCCCAGTACTCAGGAGGACTGTGCTGGCTTTCAGAAGTTGCTCTCTAATCCTTCGCTGCAAAATGTTTTCAAAGTTTCTTGAGGGAAAAAACGATGTGTGACGCATGTCCAACTGATTTTGCCCCTAAAAGACATCATGTCTGTCTTGGACTTTTGCTCTCTGCCTTTTCCTTTTGACCTACCTGTGGACCTTGCAGAAAATTTAAACTCATTTGAATAGCAGTCTTTTCCTTTTTCTAAGAAAAACACGTAAAGTCTTTGTTACCTTGCCTGTAGCTTTCCAGAGTTTAAGTAGGACTTGTTAGGGAGACTGGCAGGTTCTTTCTCCGGCACTCCCAACCCTTCCCCCAAATCTTGGCTGTTTCCTCCATGAGCATCTGTCTTGGGCCTCTAGTATCGCTCACTAGAAACTCTTCTGAAAGCTAAGTCTGTCCACTTGGGGTTGATTTTGCAGTTGTTTATCTGAGACCATTAAGTTTTGTTTTTATTACAAGAGCATGCCACTGTCACTGTGCTTTTGCACCGTGTCACATCTTCACCTGGTTATTTTGAGGGGCACACACCATGCTGCTTTATGACAGGACCCATCAAAGTGTGGAGCTGGACGGGCCATTCATTCCTGCTGAAATGAGACCACTTTGACTAAGGCGGACAGGTGACCAGCAGTCGGACATGGTCTCTGATTTCAAAGGCCCTGCTAAGGGATGTGTCGTTACTTGCTGTGTGCTGAGTGCCCCTAGTAACCAGGGCATGTGGGGACATTGGGCATGTTAACTTAAAACTTTTCTCTTTTTAGGTCCACAACTCCCAGGCCTGTTGCAGATCTCCAACTCCTGCTTTGTGTGAGCCCCCAGCATGCTCTCTGCCGGTGGCATCTCAGCCACCACAGCATCTTTCTGAAGCCGGGAGAGGGCCTGTAGGGGTAAGGAGAATCCCGTTTTTAAAAGCTATCGATATTTTATATCCCATAGGGTATAAAATAGGATTATTATGACCTCCCTCCCCAGAGCCCCTTTAAAAGTGTGCTGTATTGTATGTGTTTTTAAAGGATTGACAAGTACATGCACAGAGGAAGCGAAATACGGGACTTGCCTTACCCCTCTAGGACAGTTCCAGAGTTGGTGGGGTTTGGTGGGGTGTCGGGCATTCGGGCACCAGTAGAGAGCATGCTGGGCTCTGCAGGAGCAGGAGCAGGAGCTGGCAATCAACAGCGAGTATGGATGTTGGCAACTGAAATGGGGGGGAGAAAAGGGGTAAGTTTGAGTCCAAGTGTTCTGAAATATACCTTTTGCAGGATCATTGGGACTCGGGGCCCATCAGTCTAAACTGTTCGCAAAGCCATTAGATATTGTTTTGCAGTGCATTGCTCAGAAATAGCCAGGGTTTTTGTTTTTAAGCCCAGAATGGACTTTGAAGGCTTGGTTTTGGCATAGCGGTAGTGCTCTCAATGTCCTCTGCTGTTTCCTCTGAGTTAGGGTAGACGTGATCTGTGGCGGCTGCTGTGTCTTCAGGGTTTAGCTCTTAGAACACAGGGCCTTGCGTGTTACCCAGGAAGCCTAGTTTGTGTCTGCTATCACGTTTTTTGAAAGCTGTGTGTACACTTATTTTTTTTCTTCCTTTCTGAAGATTGAAGGCCAGGTTTTCTGAAAGACAAGTGTTTCATTGTTCTGAGAGTCTTCTGGGTATCTCACACTGTTGAGATCACTGAAGAGGTTTAAATCTTGTATTTTTTTTGAGTTTTTTTAAAATTACTTTTTAAATTTTATTACACCACATTTAGACACACAATTGCAATATGCTCATGCTCGAGTTCTGGCTCTACATTGTTCTAACACCCATCCCTCCACCCAAACCCATCTCCCATCACCAATGTCCCCTCCTCCCTCCCCCTCCCACACCCCAAATACTTGGTGGGTTCTGTATATCTTTTCTCTCCTCTCTATCTCTCCCTCCCGCCCACCTTTCCTACACATTGTAGAATGCAGTACATTAAAGGACATAACTGTTTCTACCAGTTTGATGGACCGCGTGGCATAAGCGACTGTGCGACCTAGGGGCCTCATGGTCAGCGTCTGGACAGTGAAAATGGCGGCTAATGTGGTGGGTGAGTCTCATCCGGCTGCTTCTGGGACCCCCAGAGGTGATGGGCCAACACCCAACACCCAAAACCCATCTGTCCTCCTGTGGGCCTCATGGTCAGCTGAGCTAGGGGAGAGCCGAGTTCCAGTTGCCCCAGGGCTGCTCCTGGGCAGGGCTACCAGGCTCAGACAAAATGGAGAGGAGAAGGGGCAACCCCAGCTCCATCTGACGAATTCCCCGGTGATTCCCACCTCTGGAAGCTGCCCATCTGGGCTTGAACTCGTCTTGCTTTGTTAATCTGGTCTTGAGGTCAGCGTCCCTCCCAGGTGGGCTCTAATGTGCTGCAGTATCCAAACAGTGAAAATGGCCGCTAATGTGGTGGGTGAGTCTCATCCGGCTGCTTCTGGGACCCCCAGAGGTGATGGGCCAACACCCAAAACCTGTCTGTCCTCCTGGGGGCCCCATAGTCAGCTGAGTCAGGGAGAGCCGAGTTCCAGCTCCCCAGCTGCTTCTGAGGCTCTGCATGCTATGGCTGGTCACCCCAGGGCAGTTCCTGGGTGGGGCTACCGGGCTCAATACATCTTGTATTTATCATCTCTGTAATTTGACAGCAGAGCTCCCAACTCCTAATTACTCAGAAAACATCACAGGTAAACAGCCATCAGCCCCATACATGTACAGTACCAGGGCCTGGTGTTGTGGGGTGAGTTGTTCAGCAGCAATGGAGAACTGTCGTTTCAGCCTCTTTACGCCAACACACTGGTAGTTGAAAAGCCCAGGTGTAGATTATTAATATTTTGACCTCGTTGGGCTTCACAGCACATGGTGTGGTTGTGACGAGTTTGAGGAGCAGGCTATGTTTTTGTTACGAGTAGTGATGTGTGCGGGAAGAGTGGTGGCACCTTCCCGCTGCCAATGTCAGCATGGCCTTGGCAGCAGAGGAGTCAGTGAGCCTGTTTAGGTGGGGAGTCACAGGACAGCGGGAAGCCCCGAAGACCATGCCCAGCTACAGTTCTTCAAGATTAGAATGGAAGGCCTCTGAGAGACCAGAGAGTTTTAGTGGGCCCTGCATTCCAGGCATACCAGTTTGCAAACCCCTACTGAAGATTTATAGGGTAACAAGTGGGGAAGGCACTGGGGGCCCTGGCATCCTCACCCTCTTTGCACATCGAATGCAGAATACTAATGACAGTGGGGATGGGATATTAATAATGCGACTAAACCAGGAATAGTGATCACAGCAGCAATTCCATGTTTATAGGTAATTGCTTCTGTGATTTACTCAGAATTAAGCTCAAAAAGAGGCTCACTTTATGGAAGTCTTGTGATTATTTTAATTACAATTTTTTTCTCTTTCTATGGCCCATGCCCAGTTTGGTGCTGGCTTTGGTCTTCAGGAATCACTCCTGGTGGAATTTGAGGGACCATTTACAGTACTAGAATTGATTAGCTGTGTGGAAGCCAGGTACCTTACCCATGTCTTCAGTCTGCACTCAGCCGTGGACTTGTTCTAATGGCCATTCGCAGTAGATTAGACAGACGTCTGATTTTATTTTTATTTTATTTTTATTTTTTTATTTTTTTTTTTGCTTTTTTGGGTCACACCGGCGATGCTCAGGGGTTTCTCCTGGCTCTGCACTCAGGAATCACTCCTGCGGTGCTCGGGGTACCATATGGGATGCCGGATTCGAACCCGGGCCGGGCACAGGCCGGCCGCGTGCAAGGCAAATACCCTACCCGCTGGGCTATCGCCCGGCCCCAGATGTCTGATTTTAATCCCCGGAAACATAAACCTGGTCTTTATTTATCAAAGATAAATCTGGTCAGGGATAAATGACCAGATTTCTGATTTGCCTATCAACATAAAAATTCTTCATTCTCGGGGCTGGAGCTATAGCCCAGCGGGTAGGGCGCTTGCCTTGCACGCGGCCGGCCTGTGCCGGCCCGGGTTCGATCCCGGCATCCCATATGGTCCCCGAGCACCACCAGGAGTAATTCCTGAGTGCAGAGCCAGGAGAAACCCCTGAGCATCGCCGGGTATGACCCAAAAAAGCAAAAAAAAAAAAAAAAAAAAAAAAAAATTCTTCATTCTCTTGCCATTTTGCTTCTGTATGTATCTTAGATGTTATTTTGTCTTTCAGCAGATATTCTCTTTATTCTCTGATTTCGTGTGTGCTGCTGTTAGCCTGTTTAATTTCCACATCATTCACTAATCATAATTTGCTGTAGAATTTTAAAATTTTGTCCATAACGATAATTACTTTCTGGTGAGTTTTTGTTGTTTATTTAGTGTCTTCAGGGTTTGTTTTTGCCTACTTGAGCAGACCCATTCCCAGTGAGAACACTTCCTGTTTGTTGTTGCCCAGAGACAGACATATGTATAGAAAGAATACCTGTCAGTTTGCAGGCTACAGTCTCATAAAAACCACTTTAGATGCTGATTAGTTTAAAATGCACAACTGTGTCTTTGTTGGGGGGTGAGGGGAGAGGGGCTGTTTTTGGTGCAGCAAAATAGTTTAACTTATTTAGAAAGACGTGACGGGAGGGAAGGAGAGAAGCATGTGTTCAAGAGAACTGAAGCTTCTCCAGAGAGGAAATGGGCAAGCAGAGACACATCGAACCCGCTGGCGAGATCTGAGTTCAAGGAGAACGTGGAACAGCAGCTGCAAGAGCAGACCCGGCAGTTCAGAGGTCCCAGGACTCGGGGGCTAGAGAATAGTCATCTTAGAACAAGGAAATGCAAAAGGAACCAAAAACTGAACCGGAATGATTGTACATGAGAGTTTGCCTTATATGTGGCCGACCTGGGTGTGGTCTCATCGTCCCATATGGTCCCCTGAGCATTTCTGGGTGTGACCCAAAAAAGGAACCAGAAGCTGAACTGACCAAGTATCTGAAAGCTTAAAAGTCTGAAGCTTGGGGGCCGGAGCGATAGCCCAGCGGGTAGGGCATTTGCCTTGCACGCGGCTGGCCTGTGCCGGCCGGGTTCGATCCCCGGCATCCCATATGGTCCCCCGAGCATCGCCAGGAGTAATTCCTGAGTGCAGAACTAGGAGTAACCCCTGAGCATCGCCAGGTGTGACCCAAAAAAAAAAAAAAAAAAAAAAAGTCTGAAGCTTGGGGCTGGAGCAATAGCCCAGCGGGTAGGGCGTTGCCTTGCACGCGGCTGGCCTGTGCCGGCCCGGATTCGATCCCCGTTATCCCATATGGTCCCCCGAGCACCGCCAGGAGTAGTTCCTTGAAGCTTGTACTGTTTGTACCTGGATAATTCCATGCATAAATCTGTTAGAAAATTTTGCTGAAGAATGCCCATGGGCTGTGGCCACTGCTCTGGCCGGGCTGCCTCCTCTGGCTTCTAGGCGAGGAGCAGGGCAGGCGCAGGGTGCAACAGGAGAATCTGGGCAGCTGTCTGGGGCCACGGAATTTAACAGGGAGCCTGGGACGGTCTTTGTGCCCCTCCAGCTGCAGCTGTGAGCTGCCAGATCAGGGAAGTCCGTCGGATGCTGATGATTGCAGTAGAGAAAGGGTTGGGGAGTTGAACGGGTGTGGGGCTGGGCAGGGCCGTCTCCAGAAAGGGGAGCCATCTTATGGGGGCAAGGTGGGGAGGGGGTGGAGTCGCTCAGAAGTGCTGGAGAAGGGATGTAGGGAGCCAGCAGGTTCCTTGGCACAGCAAGGGGCAAACTAGTGAAGGTGACATTGAAAGTCCTGGTGTTGGCCAGTGCCCAGGGCCCAAAGGCCTTGGAAGCACCGGGGTCCAGGACAAGGCAAGGTTTCGACACTGCTATGTTGTGAGGTCTGTTTCCAGGGGTTCTACCAGGAGTATCTTGACAGTGGCCCTTGCTTGGAGTGGGGTGGGTGGGTGAGGGAAGCAGACTATTTTCTCCTTCCCGAGGGGAATTCTGATGTGATCAGTGCCTTGTGGCAGCACGCTCTGGGAAGCCAGGGTTGCTTCTTGGGCCACACAGTTTCCCTGGGTTCCATGGCTGCCCGCCCCACGCTCAGTGAAATGGTCTCAGTCAGCAACAGGAGGAAGGTGCCATTGAGGAAGCTTCGGAGGAAGCTGGTGCGTTTTTCAAAGCGGCGTTAGTGATGACTGCAGGGATGCCCACCCAGGGACGCCAGATGTCGGGACGCCCCAGGGTCCCCAACAGTGCCGGGAAGCGAAGTTCCCTTCTACCTCTGAAGCTGGCGGGAAATGGATGAAGACTCAGGAATCCGATGCAGTTTTAAAACGCTTTACTTATCACAGGTTCAAGCATACAAATCAGCAATAGGAAAAACCCTGTGTTTAAGATTCCCGGCTAGAACCCCAGCCACGTGTAGGCCAAGATGGCGGCCACCACGTGTTAAGGCCCTGTAAAGAGGAGACAAAGACAAGACTCCCAAGTAGAGTGCAAGCCCCAAAAGAGAGCCCAAAAAGAAAAAGAGAGAGAGAGGAAGCAGGCTGGTTTTATACCCCTGCAACTCAGACCTCCCACTGTTATGGGAAGCAGGAAGGGTCAAATGCCCTTAGGTAATTTCTCCCAGCACCTCACCTAGGCCCTATTATATGCTGATGTTTTGAGCCAAGATCTGCCTGGAAATGCCTTTATAGGGTAGAGAAGGGGTTTCTGAGATGGCATGTCTCTGTACCAAAGACTAATACTGATGCCAGTTAAATATTTCTCCAAGCCTTCACAAGTCTCGTCTACTTCACGGTAGTTTTGTATTTTAGTTGTCTTTGAGTTATCAGGGAGCCATACTTGCTTGCTTGGAGGCAAACAGCATTTCTCTCTGGTCTAATTACTTAGAGATCCAACGTGGCCAGGCAAATTTGCTGGTAAGATCTAGCTAGTCCCACAATGATTGTGGTAGCATGAGAGAATATTTATAACAGCCAGTACAGAATACATGGTCAGATAAACTGCCACTTTTTTTTTTTTTTTTTTTTTTTGCTTTTTGGGTCACACCTGGCAATGCTTGGGTTTCTCCTGGCTCTACACTCACAATTACTCCTGGCGGTGCTTGGGGGACCATATGGGATGCCGGGATCGAACCCAGGCCTGCATGGGCCGGCTGCGTGCAAGGTAAACGCCCTACCCGCTGGGCTATTGCTCCAGCCCCTAAACTGCCACATTTAAACTACCCCCTATCTACCAAGTGACCTGCAGGAGGCAATCCAGGGCAGATGCAGAGATTCTTAGAGGAGTCCTGCAACAGATGACTAATAACTTTTCTTTTTGGTAGTAAGAGTGTTATGTCCCCTGGCAGTGAATGGTTGGGGTGCATTCAGACCCCCGGCAAAGGGGTTCAAGAAAATTCTGTGATGAGATTCTGAAGCCGACTGCATTGATTATTCCTTAAAGATTTGCAGCGCTGCCAAAGTCATCCGAGCTGGTTGGGAACAGGATCCAGTTGGCAAAGCTGCTTCTCGGTTCCCTCATAAGAGGAGCCCCAGCAGGTCTCCAGGCACCCAGCTCTAATACAGTAATGAGACCTGCCGTGGGGGGCGGGGGTGGGGAGAAACTTGATTACTGGGTTGCAGACAGTGTTATTAATGTTTCTTGCCATAGTATTCCAGATGTCTTCTTTAATAGATTATTTTTGATGGTTTTTATAGGATAGAACTGATTGCATCATAATTTAACTATGCAAAATTCAGGTGTATTGTGATCTGTTTTTCTACACTAATTTCTACACTAATAAAATCAAGTCACAAGATTTGATTTTATAAGATCTTAACTTAGTTTTAAAATTAATCTGTTGAAAAAAGCATTTTCCATTGTTATTGAGAATCTGCTTGAATGTTGTGTAG
>JAJIBD010011725.1:0-34131 GCA_021461705.1 Cryptotis parvus | reverse complement strand
ACATGTATTTACAAAACAATAGAATTACACATTCAAGTTATTCCAGATCCTTACTGTACATAAAAGCTTACTATCTCTTCTATTCGTCTACTCACCATATATGTCAGAAATTACAACTTTGTCACAGAACATAAACTTTATAATTCAGAAACTAAGACTAATAAAATGAATTCCAAATATATGATAATCAACATTAACATAAATGTTTAGAAAGAAACTTACAGATTCCACAGAATCATGAAGGATTCAGATACGAAAAATAATATTTTCTATTTGCTTTTAGGGGTCCCATATGGAGCCTTGTCCTACCAGTGTCTCTGTGTGCAGAGCCAGGAGTAGCCCTGAATATAGCTGGGTGTGCCCAATCCCCAAACACACACCAAACAAAAGTAGATGCACATAAATATAATTATATTAAACTGAAAAGCAGGCTTGCAGTGAAGGGAATTTATTAAAACAAAGATACTTGAGCTGGGAAGACAGGACAGCAGGTAAGGCACTCACTTTGTACTTTGCTGAGCTGCTTTCAATCTCCAGTACCACAGTCTCTTGAACCCCATGAGGTGTTATTGAGCACAGAGCAGGAGTTAATCGAGTACTGCTAGGTATGACCCCTAAGAAAAAAAGAAAAAGAAATCCTATGGGATGGGATAGTATCTAACACCAAACATCTGACAAAGGTCAATACCCAGGGTACATAACTCATAAAACTCAATATTAAACAATCCCATCAAAACAAAATGAGAATACCTGAGTAGACATTTAAATACAGACATACCCAACATTCATTTGAAGACAAAAGCTTGTAACTTACCAAGGAAATGCAAATATAATGAGATAACATCTCATATCTGTGAGAATGGTCTATGTTTAAAAAAAACAAGCAACAGTAAATGCTAGTGGAAATGTAATATGTCTAGTCCTCTGGAAAACAATATGGAGAAATAAAAAATTAGAACTGCTATGTCACCCAGCAGCAATGTTTATTTACAGTATCCAAGATCCAGAAACACTACAGTGCCCAGTGACATGAGTTGATAAGATGTGCATATATTGGTGTGTGCTCTTAGCTTTAAAGAATGATGAAATCCTTTTGCTATAACATGGATGGAACTAGAATGAGGTTAGGGGATGGTGTCATGCTAAGTGAAATAAGAGAAAGACAAAGTTAAGATAATTGCATCCAATGTGTACAAAGAAAAAAAAGCTAGGGAATAGGCTTTCTTTAGACCTAAGGTATGTCTAAAGAAAAACAAAACCTTAGACTGTGACCAGAGGGTTGCGGTTACCAAAGGGTGGGGATTGGGATGAAAGGGCCAAAGGACTCTAGGTGTGGCATATTGGCATACTGTCATTTTGGTTGTAGTTGTGTTGTAATAATGTATCCCTTAAACATGTAAAGATAAACCCATATTACCTCACTGTATCACTGTCTTCCTGTAGTTCATCAATTTGCTTGAGTGGGCACCAGTAACATCTCCATACTTCCTGTCACAAGCAAGTGTAGCCCAAGGGCATCTGCTTGCTCCAGGGACAGGAAGAGCCTCAAACTATTCTTCAGGTCATGGAATTGAGGTCCATAATTGTTACTAGTTTTTGGCATAATAAATAAAACACCGTAGCTTGCCAGGCTCTGCTGTGTAGGTGGTACACTGTCAGTAGAAGGCTCTCATCTCGAGCATTTACTGATGAAACTTATAGGGGAAAAATCAGTTTTTCTCTTGGATGGAGCTCTGAGGAACTATGGAGTCTGAATGTTGAGAATGACTGACCGCATGATGTGTGGGTTGCTCTGGCTTCCCACTAGGCTCACTGGGATGACGGGTATCAGTTAGAACCTGTCTAAAACTGTATACAGTGTATAAGTGTAACACCACTAACAAAGCAACTAGATTATTTCAACTAAAATAAATTTTAAAAAGTTAACGAGGTCACAGTTATATAAGAGAATAATCTAGTTCTTAGTATACGCCGGGTCATAATATTTGTAATTCACTTTCTAGGGATCATTCCTTGCAGTGTCCAGGGGGCCATATGCTGTGCTGGAATTGAACCAGGCTCCCCTGTTGTGCAAGACAAATATTTTGCCTACAATTCTGCTCTTTTTTGAAGAATTCTGAAATTCTGAAAAAATTATGTGTGGAAAGCGCGAACTTGTGTGCAGAAAGTAAAATAAAGCAAGTGATGCAAATAGTAATCAGGAATAAAGAATATGAGTCATTTATTCTTGAAACCTGATTGTATATTTAAAATTATATATATATATATATATACATATCTATGTAAAATATATACATCTATGTACATGTATATATGTGAATTTATATGTATATTTATCCAAATGCTAAGAAAAGGTATAAAAGGTATTCCCCTCCTTTAAAAAAAAGTGCTTTACAATTAACCCAGAAAACAAAGATTTAATACCTAAATAGAAATGGTCAGTGATTACGTAGGTTGAAATCATTCCAGTGCTGATTCATAGAACAATGGCTCAAAAATTAAGCAGTGTAGAGTATGTAGCAAATGTCCAGATAAAACGGGTCTTTGTGATTGATTGAATCACTGCAGAAACTTCTAATTATGTTTTAGAGATTCAGTACTTGACTGGTCAGCTGCCTATATAGGAATTATCTGTCCTCAATTACCTAGCTGTTAGATTCTCCTATTAAATGAAATTGTTAAAATAGTTGAATAAAAATTATAGACTAACTGTTCCTATTAATATCCACACATCTGTAAATTTGGCCACTGGGAGAGAGTGTGATTATAGAGGACAATTTATCACAAGTCCAGGTTATCGCTAGATAGTCCATTCCTTAGCTTTGTTCCATCTCATCATTTAATCCCAAATTTTTTCTGTTTTTTTTTCCAGTATGAAATTGGCACAAAAAACCCATTTATAGTCTATGGTGTTATTATGATTATTCAAGAAATATCACGAAAGTGTTCTGGAATTCTACACATATTAAATTTATGGAGAGCATTATTGTGTGTACAGATTTACATAAAATAAGCGCAACAAAATTTGCAGTGTGACTTGCATTAAGTAAATTAAAATATTATGTTATAATCTTAGTTTTACAAAATCTGTAATTTTCAGAAGGATTTCAATTTCTTATAAAATTCAAGAATACTTTTCATTTTGTATCCATCTGATAATATTCCCAGTCTACATATCTCTCAGAGTTATGGAAATAGAATTTCATTTGTAAGATTAACAAATTCTGGGAATCTAAAAAAAAAGTGCTTTAGTAGTCTTAGATTTTAGCTTTTTTGGGAGGAGGTAGTGTTTCATTTCATATTCTTTTTTCAAAAATACTTTATTATACCACTCTTAGACACACAATTACAAGATGTTCATGTTTGAATCTCGGCCCCACAGTGTTCCAACACCCATCCCTCCACCCCTGCTCATCTCCCATCACCAATGTCCCCACCTCCCTCTCCCTCTCCCAGCCTGCCTCTATGGCAGGCCCTTCATCTCCTCTCTCTCCTTCTCTCTCTCTCCTCTCTCTCTCTCCCTGTCACTTCCCTTTCTTACATATTGTAGATTGTAATATATCCTAGAACATGATTGGTTCCACTAGTTTTATGTACTGGGTCTAGAACACAAAAATGGCAGCTATTATGGTGAGTGAGTCTCATACGGCTGCTTCTGAGGACCTACAGAGGTGATGGGCCCACTCCCAAAACCCAGCTTGCCTCCTGGGAGCCTCATGGTCAACTGAGCTAGGGAGAGCCGGATGGCAGTTCTCCCCCATGCCTCTGAGTCTCTGCATCATGGCTGAGAGCCCTGAGGCATTTCTTGTGTGTGTGGGGGGCACTAGGCCTCTGGGGTGGGTCAGAGAGGGTAATGGGGACCCCAGCTCCATCTCCAGGAACACCTGTTGACTTCCGTGTCCGAGAGCTGCCTACCTGGGCTCGAACTTGGTTGCTCTGACCTGGTGAGATCAGCATTTCTCTTGCGTGCGTTCTGATGAGCTGTGGGGTTCAAATTGTGAAAATGGCAGCTGTTCTGGTAAGCGAGTCTCATCCGGCTGCTTCCGAGGCCCTACAGAAGTGATGGGCCCACTCCCAAAACCCATCTTGCCTCTTGGGAGCCTCATGGTCAGCTGAGCTAGGGAGAGCTAGATGGCAGCTCTCCCCTGTGCATCTGAGTCTCTCATCTTTCTACCTCTATTTCTTTTCTTTTTTTTGCTTTTTGCGTCACACCTGGCAATGTTCAGGGGGTTACTCCTGGCTGTGCACCCAGGAAATACTCCTGGTGGTGCTCAGGGAACCATATGGGATTCCGGGGATCGAACCGGGTCAACTGCATGCAAGGCAAACACTCTACCCGCTGGACTATCACTCCGACCCCTATCTCTATTTCTGTCTCTATATTTCTCTGTCTCTTCTCCTACACCTCATGCAATTTATGATGCAATTATTTATGTGTATATTCAGTAGTGAGCTCTAGTGTGACAATTATGCACTTGCGCAGGCAATTTATGATGCAATTATTTATGTGTATACTCAGTAGTGAGCTCTAGTGTGACATTATAGTTCCTCATTCCCCATCAACCTCCCCAGTTTGTTACGACTACAATGATCATTGTGGTGTACAGATATGAAGGACCTGGTCCTAGCCTACTTTGCTATCTAAGCCTCTTATGCAGCTGCTCACTGTAACAGCTGTGTGTCTGCCCTTGTCTGGTTCATCTGGTTGCGGAGGTTGCAAGTCTGTAGCCACGCCCACTGGCATGGAGAGGGAGGAGCCAAAATCCCTGCTCCAATTCTGGGCAGCGTGGCTTTCTCCCACAAGACTACTTTACCCTAGGAGCTATGTTGGTTTTGGCCGGGGACTAGCCGATTCCTCAGAGACAACATGGGCTGCTCCATGTGGGCTAGGAGAAATGACAGCTGTGCATCTGGTCTGTCCCTTTTCCAGCTCATCTCTATTGTTACTGTTTTTGGCATATCGAGTACACCAGGGGTAGCTTGCTGGGCTCTGCCATGGCTCTGGGATCATCCCAGGGGGCCCAGTCTTTTCCTATGTCAGACCATCCACCATCCAGGACCCACAGGGCAGAGCGCTGGGAGTGTAGACAAGCCTATCTCCTGTCTGCCACCTGTCAGTGCAGCTGGGCACTGCAGCCACACCTGCAACACCTCGGAGGGGAGGTGGCCCTCATTTCATATTCTTTTGAGATATTATAATGTATGTTGTAGATATTCGGGAATTGTGGTAATAAACAGATTAAACAGTCAATCTTGTCTGGAGATCTCAATTTAATATTGAGATCTCAATTCAATCTACTTGTTTGAAGTTCTCAATTTGATAAATATAAACTAAGCCTTCATGTTAATTAGCTTCCAGTACTGTGCTCATTGAAGTTTTCTTTTTTAGTATTTGCAGAATGGCTGATAATTTGGATGAATTTATTGAAGAGCGAAAAGCAAAATTGGCCAGAGACAAAGCAGAATTGGAACGAGATCCACCTTATATGGAAATGAAGGTAAAATCATTTTTTTTCTAGTAGATTTCATTAAAATGTTGAAGATTATGCCTGTGTAAGTGCATAACATCCTCTTGTGTTAAGAGTCTTGTATTTTAGGGGCCGGAGTGACTGTAAGGTATATGTCTTGCATGCAGCTGACCTGTGTTAGATCCCGGCATCCCTTATTAATAGTCCTCCAGCACCACCAGGAGTAATTTTTGAATGCGGAGCCAGGAGCAGCCCCCTGAGCATTGCTGGCTGTGACCAAAAAAGCAAAAGCAAAAATATTTGTATTTTATGCTTTAGTCTTGCCCGTTTTTGTCATTCTGACTCTGAGACAACACAAGCTCTGGGCAGCTTTCTCACATTCTTTGTGCGAAGGCTCAGTATGAATCAGTGTGTTAAAATTTTTTAGTCATCTATGAAAGGATGAATTAAAGTTTTTATTTTTTATTTTTTTGCTTTCTGGGTCACATCCTGCCATGCTCAGCGGTTCCTCCTGGCTCTGCACTCAGAAATTACTCCTGGCAGTGCATGGGGAGCCATATGGGATGTTGGGGGATCATACCCGGTCGACCCTATGCAAGGCAGACACCCTACCGCTGGGTTAGCACTCCGGTCCCCAGAATTTGGGTAGTTTCTTTTGTTTGTGTTCCAGAATATACGTTCAAAAAGTGTCTCTGATAGTAATGTCTCAAACAGGGAAGACCAGAGCCTCTCTAGCTTTGATAAAGAGAGATCTGTTTATCAAATTCTGTGTGAGACTGTTGTCCTGTGCTAGCTCAGAGATGGCAGAATGAATCTAGACAGAGGTGGCTGCTCTCTGTCTTATATAAGCTATTATATACCCCATAGCTTTTATAATAAGGTGTGGGGTATAAATTTATCTATGTCATATGTTCTAGTATAAGGAGAGTACTAATTTATATTGATCAATCCAAAAAAATCTTGGCTTCTTGATTTAATTATATGGTCTAATACCCACTTTTCAGGGAAAATGTTACTTTGCAAATTCCTGGGAGCCTGCCTTTAAATGAACAAGTGGAAAGTGCTACCCCAAGTTACAACAGAAGCTACTTCTTCTGTCCCTCTAAATTATTCCAGTATATGCACCCTATACTGAAAGGGTCACACTCGCCTGCTTAGAGCAAACTAGTATGATCCTTTCTATAGTCTTCCTATAGTCTCAACGTAGCCAGGGTGGTAGTCTCCTGGTAAATTCTAACTGTCCCACGTTGGGTGCAGTGGGTATAAAGAGGAGCTGTGCCCAATCTAGAAAACATAGAAGTCTTAGTAGATGTATAAGTCAGAAGTTATTCAGTCAAGGTGACTTCTGTAACTGCCACACCCTCTAGCAGTGTTTACATAGAAGAGAGGTCTCATTAGAATGAAACTTGGCTTAAATAGATTAAGCTGGGAGTGAGCAACAAAACTCCCAGAATAGCTAAACCTGTCCTCCAATCTATCTATCTATCTATCTATCTATCTATCTATCTATCTATCTATCTATCTATCTATCTATCTATCTATCTATCTATCTATCTATCTATCTATCTATCTATCTATCTATCTATCTATCTATCTATCTATCTATCTATCACTTGTATCACTTGTCTTCCTGATGTACATCGATTTGCTTCGAGGCTGGCACCAGTAACATCTCCATATGTCCTGTTACGTGCTAGTGTAGTCCAAGGGAAACTGCTCTCTCCAGGAGCATGAAGAGCCTCAGTCCATTCCTTCAGGTCATGAGAATGAGGTCTATAATTGTTACTGGTTCTTGGCATATCAAATACGACATGGTTAGGATTGCCAGGATCTGCCATGTGGATGGGATACTCTTGTAGTAGCCTCTCTTCGTCGCATGTATTGATGAACCAATGGGGGAAGATCGGCTTTTCTGCTCTGTGGAGCTCTGATGAGCCGTGGAGTCCAGATGTTGAAAAATGGCAGCCCTCATGGTATGGGGGTTCCTCTGGCTTCTTGCGAGGCTCTGCTGGGATGGCGGTCCAGGGCTAGAATCCGCCTTCTCCCCTGGGCGCCTCATGATTGACTGGGCACAGGAAGAGCCAGTAGCAGCTCTACCCCGTGTCTCTGAGTCTCTGGATCAGGCATACCTGGTCTTGAAATAGATGGCTGAGAGGATGGAACTCTGATGAACAGGGCTGTGATCAGCCCTTCTACTGGGTGGAGTTCTGACGAGCTGTGGAGTCCAGATGTTGAAAATGGCGGCCCTCATGAAATAGACCCTACAGCCGTCTATTTCAAGCCCAAGTATGAGTGATCCAGATACTCAGAGACACGGGGTAGAGCTGCTACTAGTTCTCCCTGTGTCCTGCTGATCATGAGGCACCCAGGAGAGAAGGCGGGTTCTAGCCCTGGCCTGCCATCTAGCAGAGCCCCCACAAGAAGCCAGAGGAACCCCCCACAACATGAGGGCCGCTATTTCAACATCCAGACTTCACAGCTTGTCAGAGCTCCACCCAGCAGAAGGTATGATCACAGCCCTGCTTGTCAGAGACCCACCCTACAGCTGTTTATTTCATATAAATGTATATATACATATATAATTATGATATTAAGTTGTGAATCAATAACTATTTTTGTCTTAGTTCACATATCACCTACTCAGTAGGGTGAAACTTGTCCTCTTATCATTTCTGGGCCTTCTTTTTTTTTTCATCTTTGAAATTCTTTGTAGCTAGCATTGGTGCTTATTTTTTTTTATTTTTTAAAAATATTTTATTATACCACCGTGAGATATACAGTTACAAAGATGTTCATAAGATGTTCATATTTGGGGTTTCGGTCATACAATGTTCCAGGACCCATACCTCTGCCAGTGCCTATTTCCCACCACCAATGTCCCCGATTCCCTCCCCCTCCCACAGCCTGCCTCTGTGGCACGTTCTTAAATTCTTTCTCTGTCTCTCTCTTTCTCTTTTCCTTCCCTTCCACATTGTGGATTACAATGCATACATTAAGAGGTTGTCATGTGTATCTTTTGCCTGTATTTAATGCTCAGTTCTAGGTTGGTATCAGCACTTTCGACAATTATTAGCACACTGTTCCATTGTCTGTCTTACCTAGCCTCTGACTCCCACACATTTGTGATAATTTCCACCTTTGACAGGACCTCCTGTTCCATGCTTTGCCTGACCTTGGATTTTGGTATCATAATATGTACATATATATATATATATATATGTCATGCAAATAAATGCAATCATTCTATATCTGTCTCTCTTTCTGGCTAATTTCACTCAACATGATCCTCTCCATGTCCATCCATTTATAGGCAAATTTCATAACTTCATTTTTTCTGACAGCTGCATAGTATTCCATTGTGTAGATGTACCAGAGTTTCTTTATTGGACACTCTGGTTGTTTCCAGTTTCTGGCTATTGTAAATAATGCTGCTATGAACAGAAAAATAGGGATGGTGTTTCCGCTGTGTATTTTTGACTTCCCTGGGTATATTCCCAGGAGTGGTATCGCTGGGTCAAATAGGCGCTCAATGTCTAGTCTTTGGAGGAATGTCCATATTGTTTTCCAGAAAGGCTGTACTAGTCGACATTCCCGCCAACAATGGATGAGAGTATTTCTGGGCTGCCTTACCTGTTTTTTTTCCCTTCCTTAGCCAGTCTCTCTCTAAATCTCAGTCTTGTGCTTATTCTTGCACTCTCTCTCTCAGTAGCTTTTGTATGCATTTAAAAATTTTTTTGGCATATCTATTTCCATTTCTGGCATAGTGAATTAGCTAAATTTTACTATTAGTTAAATCTTGGGCTGGAGCGATAGCCCCGCTGGTAGGGTGTTTGCCTTGCACGTGGCCGGCCCATGCTGACCTGGGTTTGATGCCTGGCATCCCATATGGTCCCCCCGAGCACAGCCAGGAGTAATTTCCTGAGTGCAGAGCCAGGAGCAACCCCTGAGCATTGCCGGGTGTGACCCAAAAAAGAAAAAAAAATCTTTACTGTTAAGTTAATTAGCTAAAGTTTAGAATGCTTATTATAGTATTACATTTTATGTTTCAGACCCTATATTTTATATACTGTGTAATTTCATTTACTATATAATGAAAATATTGATGAATTATTTTTTAAATAGTTCTTCCCTGTAAATATTTATGTCTCTTTCAGGGAAAGGGATCAGAGCAGCTCTCTGAAAACAGTAAAATACTGATTTCCATGGCTAAGGAAAACATCCCGCCAAACAGTCAACAGACCAGGTGTGGTTCCTTAGGTAAGTCATTAGGGCGTGTGAAATTGATTCTAAGATATTTTTAGCATGCTCTTGTGAAGGAGCTGTGTCTTGTCAAAAAAGAAAAAAAATAGAAGTTTTTCAAATTCTAGTAACTCTTATTGGACTCTTACATGTAAGATGAGAGTGTGTAGCACATATGAACTCAGATGCAAATTGAGAACTTTGTACTGGTTCTAAAGCATGTTACTTTGGTATGATTTATTGTACTGCTGGTTGTGGCACAAGAGCTGGAAAACTAAATCCCAAACTAAAAAGGCGAAAAGAGGGGTTCACCTCTGGTTTCTAAAGATTTTCTGGGAAAGTTCTGCTCACAAATGCTCTAGATGTACAATGTACCAGGTTTGAGAAGCAGTTGTAACAGCCAGATTATGTTCAGAAGACGTTGTTGTGTTCTCCTCATTGGTAGATTGAAGTTAGTGTGTGCTACTGTGAATTGGGACATGTTTCATTTGTACAAGATGTTTCTAGTTTGTGCAGATAATGAGCGTATTTATTAAAAACTTTTTTTTTTTTGTGATGATGCTCTTGGGCTGTTTCTGCTGCCTGGGGATATCTCTTGGAAGCGACTGGGGACCATGGAGTGTGGAACTCAAAACTGGGTCTCTGGCATGTAAAGCACATGCACATGCACATCGTAAGGAAAATAGGGGCCGGGTGATAGCAGAGCGGGTAGGGTGCTTGCCTTGCACGTGGCCGATCTTGGGTTGGTCCTCGGCATCCCTTATGGTTCCCCGAGCACTGTTAGGAGTCATTTCTGAGTGAAGAGCCAGGAATATACTGAGCATCGCTGGGTGTGACCCCCCAAAAAAAAAGCAAATAAAAAAGAAAAATATATATGCATGTGTGATGTACATAGATATGTATAGAACTATAAATTTGAAGCGCATATGATCTTGGTTTAATACTATTTTCACTTTAATAGAGCATTCTTTATTATTATTATTATTATTATTATTATTGCTTTTTTTTGGGTCACACCCGGCAATGCTCAGGGGTTTCTCCTGGCTCTGCACTCAGGAATTACTCCTGGCGGTGCTCGAGGACCAGGACCATATAGGATGCCGGGGACTGAACATGGGCCGGCCGCGTGCAAGGCAAATGCCCTCCCCACTGGACTGTCACTCCAGCCCCTCTTTTTTATTCTTTAAACTAAGAATTGCTAACCAAAAGATAAGTTATAAGCCAGGCATATGTGCATGTGTCTGTAATACATGCTTTTACACGTATAAAATCTGTAAAAATACGGACATTTTATTTAAAAAATAGGCAGAATACTTGGATAGCATTTCACAGAAGTGGAAATTCAAATGAGGATTTGAAAAGATGCACTACATTAACAGTCGTTAAGAGACACCAAATGCTTGCTTTGTGTGCAGGAGACCCAGTTTTGATCCTCAGCATTGGACGGCCCTCTACAATAACCATCAAGAGCAGTCCCTGAGTATAGAGCTGGAATAACCTTCTGAATATCACTGGGGGTGACCCAACATACAAAAACAAAAAAGAAAAATTGTGGTACGATACCTTGACATACAGTATAATGTGTTATTATATTTAAAGGACTTCCTAAGAGTAGTGAAAGATGTTTATCGTCTGTAACTTCTTCACTGCTGCCAGGAATGTTTAATGTATCATTTTGGAAAGTTGTATCTACTGAATGAATGCACTGTGACCTTATTCAGTGACCTAAAAGTTCCACATGCCATGAACATGTGGGCATACTCATGTGTCCACTAAATTACAGATGTGCAGGAATGTGAGCAGGGTCTCCAGCTGGCTCTTCCTGAACAGAGGAGGCAGCTCAAATGTCTGTGAGAGGTAGGACGGATACAAAACTAGTGTGACGTGGTGGCCACAGTGCATGGGTGAGGGCCATTTTTCATTGTCCCAATACAGGGCTTTACACACACAAGGCTATACTCTTCCTCGCTGAGCCACATTCCAGGCCCAAGAGCTCTCTCATATCTTCCCTCCCCAGCCCTCCACTCTCACTTGATGCACGATGTTAAAGAGGACAAACTATGATTCTGTTTGAGGTTCAAAGTCATATCACATTGTGCACTGAGGCTGATGTTTGCTGTGGGCTTTTGGTAGATGGCTGTAACTATCTTGAGGAAAGTCCCTTCAATTCCCATTTTCTGGAGGGTTTTAATCATGAACGGGTGCTGGATCTTGTCAAATGCTTTCCCATTGATAGGATCATATGGTTTTTATTTTTTCTCTTATTGATATGCTGTATTATGTTGATTGACTTGTGAATGTTGAACCATCCTTGCATTACCGAGATGAATCCTACTTGGTCATGATGTATAATCTTCTTGGTGAGTCTTTGGATTCTGTTTGCTAGTATTTTGTTGAAGATCTTAGCATCCGTGTTCATCAGGGAGATTGGTCTGTAGTTTTCTTTCTTTGTGTTGTCTCTCCCTGCTTTGGGTATCAGGGTGATATGTGCTTTGTAGAAGCTGTTTGGGAGTGTTTCTGTTTCTTCTATTTCCTGGAAGAGCTTGAAAAGGACTGGCAGTAGGTCCTCCTTAAATGTTTGGTGTTGTTCACTAGTGAAATCATCTGGACCTGGGCTTTTGTGTTTGGACAGGCTTTTAATTACTGTTTCAATTTCCTCGATGGTGATAGACTTATTTAGGTATTTCAGGTCTTCTCGTTTCAGCTGTGGGAGGTTATCATACCTGATTTTTTTAAGTGGATTAATTTCTGGATGGGACTGTTCCCAGCAGTGGTGGGGTCTGGCCAGGAGCGTGGTGGTGATGGTGGAGTCTGGGAGCTCAGCGTTGCTGTTTGGGTGGGTCCTGGCTGCCCCACCACCTCTCCTTGGTGCCCCAGACAAATCAGCCTTGTGCAGGTGTCTGGGAGACTTCTGGCATTGTTAATGCAAGTCAAAAATCAAAGATTTTGCATTCTTCTAAATGTATTTAAATGCATTTTTAATTTCACTTTTATGACCTATCTCTGATCCCATATATTGGCACTAGGTGACAAAATAATTGGATTATATTTTATGTTGACTAAGTTATGATAATTTTAAATATTTTAGATTGTATTATGTATTCTTGTCTGTTAAGATTCCTATACTGTGTATTAGTAAAAAGCAAATACTCTTCATAAATAAAATTGAACGTAGCATAAATAGTAATTTATAAATGAAAGAATCACTTTTTCTTTTCCCTTTTTCCACATGTCTACCAAACAGAATTGAAAATAGTGCTAAAAAGTATCTAGACCAGGTAACTTTTCAGGAAGCTGTTGAACTACTTATTTCCCTGTGAAAGCTGAGTTTACTGGCTGGTCCCAGTGCAGCATTGTTGACTTTTCCTCCCCTGCATAACAGAGGCATTGTGACCCTATCTAACTAGATATTTTGCTTACTAGTTACTATGTGTCCTTGCTGCAGTTAGACTGCTTACCATTGAAATGAAATAGTGAGAATAGCTTGTAATTTTCCAGCTTTCTCTTGTTCCTTTCACTTACTTCTGCATCTTTTTCAGTGACACTTTTATTCAGGGAACATTTCTTGAGTACAGATTTCTGTGCCAGTCATTTCAATGTTGAGTAAATTATGACCTAACTCTCATGGAGTATAGAGTTTAGTTTCATACGTGATACTCCACTTTGAAGGTGAGAATGAAAACCGTTTCTCTTTAGGTTTAAATTACGTACCTTGGAAAAAATTAGGTTGTTTCTTTGTTTGAGGTGAGTGGAATTTAAAATTCAAGCACAGAGAATACATGAGATTAATTTGGAAGGGAGTTAAGAGCATGACTGAGAAGTATCCCTCAGGAATCTATTGAGGAACCCTACTGTTGCCAGAGTCAGGTGTCCTATGTGTTATCAATAGAATCACAGTTTGTCAGTGGAAGGTGAATTTAGTTTTTATAAAATTCAGTAGATTTGTTTTTATTACTTTGGCCTTTCTCACCTGAAGTACTTCAGTGATTCAGCGGTGATTTAAGTTCCCTGCTGCATCGGAGGAAGAAGACACAAAAATGACAATATCCTTATCACTTTACAAACTGCAGGTATTAGTTCTTTATAGTCCTCATAACTACATTTTTTTTTTTTGATCACCCGAAAGCCAGGGGTTACTCCTGGCTCTTTGCTCAGGAATTCTCCTGGTGATGCTTGGGGACCATGGGATGCCGCGGATCTAATCCAGGTCGGCCGTGTGCAAGGTAAACGCCCTCCCGACTGTGCTATTGCTCGGCCCTGACTCATAACTACATTTTAAGAGCGTTGTTTAGAAACAAATATATGTGATAGTGCTAAGAGGGAGAGGGACTTCAAAAACCTGAAAACTCACTTGATATCTGTCTTTCCTGACATTGTTTCATTATTAACATATTTCAGAAGTATCTACTTTGATTTGCAATAGCTTGTGATATAATTTATATCATAAATCTGTTCTTTATATTCCATATATAAATATTTTCAACCACAACTCTGGTTTTTATTTACAAGGTGTGCAGCAATGCAGTTATTATCTCCAGTTTTTTCTTTTTAAATGCTCTTGAAAGGAAACTGCTTGAAATATTTCTTAAAAACATCTAGCTAGGGGCCGGAGCGATAGCCCAGCAGGTAGGACGTTGCCTTGCACGCGGCCGGCCTGTGCCGGCCCAGGTTTGATCCCCGGCATCCCATATGGTCCCCCCGAGCACCGCCAGGAGTAATTCCTGAGTCCAGAGCCAGGAGAAACCCCTGAGTGCGCGGGACCGGCTCTCCAGGAGCCTCAGACCGAGGGAGAACAAGGGCGAAGGTTCAGGAGGGACCCAGGATTCGGCGATGACAGACAGATATAAATGCACTCAGGCAGGGGCCGGAGCGATAGCCCAGCGGGTAGGGGCGTTTGCCTTGCACGCGGCCGGCCCATGCCGGCCAGGGTTCGATCCCCGGCATCCCATATGGTCCCCCGAGCACCGCCAGGAGTAATTCCTGAGTGCAGAGCCAGGAGTAACCCCTGAGCATCGCCGGGTGTGACCCAAAAAAAGAAAAAAAAAACAAAAAAAAAAAAAACAAATGCACTCAGGTGGTGGTTTGAATTTGCTGCAATTTTACTGAGGGCTTCATAGGGTTTATATATTTTAACACAATAAAGAAACTTGGTAGGGCATACACAGTGAAACAGAAAGCTAATACATGCTTGGCAGGGCATACACAATGAAACAAAAAGTGAATGCATGACATAATGAAACAAAAAATGAATATATGATACCGAACTAATTAAGCCATTTGGTTAAAATTAAACAGGGTTTCTTTGTATTATGTCTCGCCCCCAAAAACCACAGGCTTCGCAAGTCCAGAGATTACTCTAACTTCATTTAGACAATCATAATGTTTTAGTACATCATTTCCAGGGTTTTGTGTATTGTGTAGCTGGTAACATATTATTCAGCATTTTCTTTCTTTTAACAAGCACCAAGGCTTTCTATACCGCATTAATTTTTCTGTAAATGGCAAATAGTTAAACTTGTAGCTATTAAACTTTTGTACCAATGAAACTATAATGTGTACTAATTCATTATTCCTACTATATCATGTGGTTGCCCTGCTAATTCCTGTAAAATATTTGACTTTATCTTCTCCACATATGATAAAGATTTGTCTTCAGTGATAAGCCACAGTAGTCTAAGCCAGTTCCGGGTTTCTCAGCCTTTTCCCAGCCATAGCCCATTCTGACCATCTTTCAATCTTGTGGCACTAATTGCCGCCCCTTTTCATTATGTGCCCCTCCTCTCCCTGCAGAGAACGTTCTTAGGGTGCAGTGGCTGTGACCTATGTGGGGGTAAGCTATGGAGGGAGATGGGGCACATGCAGATCTTTAGGGCTCTGTCTTTATATATATATATATATATATATATATATATATATATATATATATATATATATATATATATATATACATATATATATATAGCTGTGGGGGGGGGGGGGCGGGGGTGGTGGTGCCGGGTTGCAGTGCTGCTCCAGGAATTCAACTGGGGTTGGCTGTCATTTTAACTCCTATAATAACACTTTATGAGGAAAATAAGCAAGTTTCTGCAAGTGAACATTAGCAGAAAAAAAATACATAAGAAATGAAAGGGTGGAAGATTTTCATCAAAGAGCTTGAAGCTTGTAGGTTCTAGGGATGGGGCTATGTCCAAAGTGGTAGAACCTCCAAACTACATCCTGGCACTGTAGGGCATCCCACTCATGCCAGGTATAGCCTGGTGGCTCTTGAGTCCCAGGACATGCCCCTTTCACGTTCCCTGAGTTCTGCCAGGGTGACTTTGGTAGCCCCCAGTACAGACTTACAGCTTTGGACCAAGTATTGCTGGAGAGATCTGCCTCCTGACCCTACCTCTGCCAGTACTTTGGGGGTGTGATCTGTATAAGAAAAAAAAATTAGAGATGTTGAATGTGAAAAACAATGAAAACTTCCATGGAAAGCTTAATAAACGAGCAAATCTTGCAGAGGAAAGAAACAAAATGGAAGATAGGATTCTAGTAATGACTCAAGTGGAAAATGAAAGAAGTAAGATTTAGAAGAAGATTAAATGGGTTGAGAATATCAGACTGTATTAGAAGAAGCACCAAATCAAATGCACATACTGGAAGGTGAAGAGAAATGGAAACCTTTAAAAAAATTGATGGTTGAGAAGTCCTCAAACCCAAAGAAAGTAGGAACTATAGGAAAGTTCAGGAAGCTGTCAGGGCACCCAGATTTCTGAGTGCAGCAAAGGCCTAGATTGAGACATATCATTGTTAAATTGTCAAAAGTTCATGATAAATATTGAAGACTATGGATCAGGGTTACAGCCAGTGGGGTTCTTGCCTTGTATGCGGCTGACCTGGGTTCATCCCCTGGCACCCTGTGTTGTCCCCTGAGCTCACAATAAGTGATCCGATCCCTGAGCTGAGTGCAGAGCCCCCCCACCCAGAAAGAAAAGACTATAAAGGGGATATCTATAATGAATATGTGTACTATGCAAAGGAACCTTGATTAGATTTTTCTGCAGAGTAGGAGAGTGGAAAGACACAATCATAAATCCTAAAAGATAGAAAACAAAAGTCCTACAAGATAGACAACAAGAGTATCTGTAAAAGCGTAAAACAATCAGAAGACAAAAATAGAATGACAGGAATTAATGCCAATGTATTAATAATTGTTGACATATAAATGGTCTGAGCACCCTAAAATGAGACAATTGAATTTTTAAAAAAAAAAAGCATTATATATCTATATTATGCATATAAGAAATTCAGGACTATGGATCTGTAGTAAAAAGTAAGACATTTCATGTCTGTCAGAAAAAAAAAGCAAAAACTACTATGCTTATATCTGATACACTAGTTCTATTTACTCAGTGGAATGTTTAAAATTTATTTTTATTTTTTAATTGTTTTGCTTTTTTGGGTCACACTTGACCATGCTCAGGGGTTACTCCTGTCTATGCACTCAGAAATTACACCTCGTGGTGCTGGGGGACCATATGGGATGCTGGGGGAATGGAACCTGGGTCGGCCACGTGCAAGGCAAATGCTCACTCCGCTGGACTATCGCTCTGGCTTCTCAGTGAAATACCTTGCTATTAAAGAGTTCAAGATATAGGATTGGAGAGATAGTACAGTAGATGGGCTACTTGCCTTGCAAGCCACAGTGCCGGATTCAGTCTGTAGCACTGTTTATCATAAGTCTCCTAAGTACCACCAGGAGTCCCCTCTGGCCATTGCAAATTGAAATTGTACCTTTTGTGACAGAATGAATGAAACAGGTAGTTTTGCTGAAAAAGTAAGGGAGTGAAAGTCAGTTATTATTTGCTTTCCACTTGTGAAATGTAAACAAAGCAGACAAACTGGCAAGATATAAAAAATGCCTCATAGACTCTGAGGAGCATTATGTTTACCAGAGAGAAAAGGAGAAGTGGTGGGAGGAAGGGGTAAAGAGGTCAGGTTAGTGTAATTATTATATACTCAGAGCAGTGTGAAATGGTACTTCTGAAATATTTTACTATTCGGGAAAACGTCTAGAGACAGAAAAGTAAAGATAGTTATTTGTGTGGGAGAACAGTATGGGTGGAGTTCTTGGGTAGAAACATTATTTTTATATCACTATTGCCCATGCAAACAATTTTTTGGGGAGTCATACCCAGCATTGCTCAGGTTATTCCTGGCTCTGCACTCAGGAAATACTCCTGGCAGTGCTTGGGATGCTGGGGAATTGAACCCGGGTTGGCTGGGTACAAGGCAAACAAATGCCCTACCTGCAGGACTAGCACTCTGGCCCCTATCCGTGGAAACTATTTAAAAACATTCCTCCTTCCCTTTAGTTGTTTCCGTGATTACTGGAGCTTGAGCACGCTTTGGTCATGTGCTCCCACAGTTTTAATTGTGGTGCTAATAAGGGATTGTCTGTTTGATTATACTGCTAACATACTCAGTTGCAGTGCTCTTCACACTTTTTGGTGTGTTTTCTTACACTTGATTGTGGAATACTAGAGATCCCAAAAGGCAGAGCTTCTGGGGTTACACTTAGTCCAATAGGGCAGTTCCAGGGAAGGAATTCTCACAATTCTGCTAGCATCGTGCTTGCATAGCAAGTGTTGTACTACTGAGATATCATCCCTGGGCCTGTGTAGAAACAGTTTTGGGTAGACGGTTAGGTTTGGGGGTCACATCTAATGATGTTGGGAGCTGTTTCAGATCTGTCCTCAGACATCACACCACGTGGTGCTTGGGGCGAGCAGATGGTGTCAGCTGCATGCAAGAGAAGCACCTTAACCTATATTATCTCTCATCCTTGGGAAAATTTTAAATAATAAAGAAAATAGCTAAATTCAGGTCACAGAACTAACGTGAACATGTTCCTTCCTACAGTGCATTGTTTTAGGGGGTTGAATTAAAATTGAGATTGGAGATGTTTCTTGTACACACAAACAGGCATGCTCACACATAAGTTAGAGAATGAGCTACATTAAGAATGTAAGAATTTGTTTTCTTTCCAGGAATCAATTATGGATTAAGTTTACCGCTTGGAGAAGACTATGAGCAGAAGAAACATAAATTAAAAGAAGAATTGCGGCAAGATTATAGACGTTATCTTACTCAGGTAATGATATGCATTAGTTGGATGTTACATGTGAGAATTGAGTTAAACTTTATTTTTATTTCTATTTTTTTGCTTTTTTGGGTTACTCGGTGATGCTCAGGGGTTACTCCCTATCTCTGCACTTAGGAATTACTCTTGGCAGTGCTCAGGGGATCATATGGAATGCTGGGAAATTGAACCCAGTCTGCTGCATGCAAGGCAAATGCCCTACCCATTGTTCTATCGCGCCAAATTAAACTTTATTTAAGTACCATGATTTACAAAGTTGTTCTCAGTAAAATTGTTTCAAGTATTTAATATTCCAGCACCAGTCCCACCACCAATGTGCCTGAGAATAGAGGTTTTTTTGGGTCACACCCGGCAATGCTCAGGGGTAAATACTGGCTCTGCACTCAGGAATTACTCCTGGTGGTGCTTGGGGGACCAATGAAGATAGAAATTGCTGGCAGTGGGCCACATCTCTTCAAGTGTAATCGTCCTGGTCCTGGTTCAAGTGTAATTGAACCCTGGTCCTCCGTGTGCAAGACAAACACCCTACCTGCTGCGCTATCATTCTGATAGTTGAGTTTTAAGTTTTTCTATGATTTTAGTTATGTTAAGTTTTAGATTTACAGGCGAACAAGCAGTGCTTGATAAAATTTCACGGCTGTCCTAGGCTGGCAAAAGGAAGAAGGACTAAAATGACTGTACTTTCAATGCACGTACGCTGGCATCGGAAGCATATATTGAGGGATCTGATGGTGCAAGCACAAAAGATCAAGTACGACATCATTGGTCTGACTGAAGCGAGGAGGTGTCAATTACATCACGCTGTATTTGACACCGGAGAAGAATTGTTCCTTGGAACATGCGCGAAAAGAGGCGTCGGTGGCGTTGGTCTCCTTGTCAACACGAACATGGCCGTCAACATTGATTCATTTGAATACCTAACAAACCGGATAGGACGATTACACTTGAAGAGATGTGGCCCACTGCCAGCAATTTCTATCTTCATTGTCTACGCACCAACATCCACATACAAGGAAGATGAAATTGATAAATTCTACATGGAACTGGAGGAGTTCTATAAAAAAGATCACAAGATCTTTTTTATAGAACTGTGATCTTCTACAAGATCATAGTCAGTGACTTTAATGACAAGATAGGACCGAGAAGATCGGCGAAGAACTCCACATCGGGACCCATGGCCTAGAATGGAACGAACAGGGTGAGAGACTATCTGAGTTCATCATGTCCACCAAGACCATTCATGGGAACTCACAGTTCCAGAAGGCTGAAGCGAAACGTTGGACATGGGAATCTTCTGGTGGACAGATCCACAAATGAAATTGACCATATCATCTTCAATCGACGGTTTTGTCCGACCGATGTTGCTGCCATCCCCAAATTCCAAACAGGATTGGACTACCGTGTCCTTCGTGGAAAAATTCTACTTCACGCAACAGGGAGAAAAGGCTGTAAAGTTTAAGAAGAGAGCTCCCAGAACGACCACCAACTGGGAACTCTTTGGCATCATTGCAGCAACATGGGACGATACCATCATTGACGACATAATGAAGAATACAACCGACTGGTTCAGCATCTCCATGATAGTGGGAAGAATGCCGAGAGAGAGAAAGACACAAAAGGACGCCTGTCTTCAGAAACTCTTGAGCTCATTCGCCAATGTGGCAAGGCGTGAGCCTCAGGCGACCAAATGCTAACGTCCAAGCTTGCAAAGCGGTGCAGAGAAGCAATAAAAGAAGACCTCAAAGACAGAAGAGCAGAAATACTGGAAGATGCAGCAGAAGCCAGGAAAACCATTAGCACTGCCCACCTGTCCTTCGCCAACTATAAGACCAAGATGACTGCCCTCCGATGCCCTGATGGATCTATCACATCTTCCAGAAAGGCAATGGAGATTATCCATGACTTCTACTCAGATCTCTTTGATAGCCACATCCACCTGCTCACATACCAAATTCCACAGGATGGATATGTCATTCCCAACGTTCTCCCTTCTGAAATCAGACATGCCATTTCATCGGTAAAGAAGGGAACAGCACCAGGCCCAGACAAAGTCAGACCCGAACACCTGAAGAATCTGCCGTCGGTACTCATCAGTACACTAGCTCGGCTCTTCACACGCTACCTGTCCGAATGCAAGGCACCCTCTCAATGGAAAACCAGCAGGACAGTTCTACTGTTCAAGAAAGGAGACATTCACGACATCGGCAACTATCACCCCATCTGCCTGTTGTCCGTCATCTACAAGCTGTTTACACGAGTCATCCTGAACAGGATTGGGAGAACAAATAAGTGATCATTGATGTCAAAAGAGGGGTTTGGCAGGGTGATACCATTTAACCAAAACTCTTCAGTGCCACCCTCAAGAACATTATGCAACAATTAGAATGGTAAGGAATGGGAGTGAAGATAGATGGTCGGCAACTACACCACCTCTGCTTCGCTGATGACATCGTTCTAATAACACCAAACATTAGCCAAGTGGCACAAATGCTGGCTGACTTCGACCAAGAATGTGGGAAAGATAGGTCTACAGCTGAATCTAAAGAAAACTATGTTTATGAAAATGAACTAGTTCCAGAGACCCCATTCACTCTCAGTGGAACAAACATCTCTGAATGCAGCAGTTATGTGTACCTAGGTCGAGAAGTCAACAACATGAACGACTTAAAACCTGAGCTGCGCAGAAGGAAGAGAGCGGCATTGAATGCCTTCAGAGGCATCGAAGAAATAGCTAAAAGGACATAGAACCTCCGGCTCCGGGCACATCTCTTTGACTCCACCGTTCTCCCTGCATTAACATACGCCTCAGAGACCTGGGCCCTACAAAAGCAGGATGAGAATGCTATTCGGGTCTCCCACAGAGGAATCGAAAAGAGCTATGCTTGGAATATCATGCCTCACTCAAGTGAGAGAAGGAATCCAGGAGTTCTGACCTCCGTCGCTATTCCAGAATCAGGGACGCTGTGTCGCTTGCCAAGGCATCGAAAATCAGATGGGCTGGACATGTAATGCGATTTGGAGATGACCGCTGGACTAGAGCTGTTATCGACTGGATCCCATGGGATGTCAAAATATCACTTGGCTGCCCACCTACAAGATGGTCAGACTTCCTTGTCAGAACCCTGAAGGAACGGTTTGAGGCTCTTCATATTCCTGAATCAACCAGATGCCATTGTGCTACATTGGCACGTGATTGGGTCCAATGGAAATGTTACTGGCGCCTGCTCGAGGAAATCGATGAATAACGGGATTCATGTGATTCAAGTGATGATTTTAGTGGATGTTAAGTTTTAGATTTACAGTGTCATCTAGAAATGGAATATTTGAAGATAAAATGGTGTTTAGAAATCATGGCTTGGAATATTACAGACTTGGGGCCGGAGCGATAGCCCAGCGGGTAGGGCGTTTGCCTTGCATGCGGCCGGCCTGTGCCGGCCCGGGTTCGATCCCCGGGCGTCCCATATGGTCCCCTGAGCACCGCCAGGAATAATTCCTGAGCAAAGAGCCAGGAGTAACCCCTGAGCATTGCCGGGTGTGACCCAAAAACAAACAAACAAAAAAAAAAGGAATATTACAGACTTAACTTTTAAAGCAGGGCAAGGAGTTAAAATTTTATGTTGTTTTTTGTGGGGTTCTTTATTTAAATTTTATTATATTTTGGGGAATTTAATTTTAAACGACATTATAAATTCGGGTCGTTTGTGTTTTGTGCAGATTCATTATAGCATAAAAGTAGATCCATTGACTTAGTAATCTGTTCCCCAGACATATATTAAAATGACATATATGGAGCTTCACTATCTATCACTATCACTATCTTCCCGTTGATCATCTATTTGCTAGAGCGGGCACCAGTAATATCTCCATATGTCCTGTCTCATGCTAGTAGAACCCAAAGGCATCCGCTTGCTCCAGGACATAAAGAGCCTCAAACCATTGTATTAGGTCATGGGAATGACCTAATATAAATGTTACTGGTATTTGGCATATCAAATACTACACGAGCAGCTTGCCAGGCTTGCCGTGGTGGGTGGCATACTCTTGTAGTCACCTCTAAATGAAGCAATTATTGATGAAACGCGTGTGGCCACTAGCGGCCGCGCAGCCGGGCTGTGATAGTCTGGTCTGCTGGGTGGAGTTGTGATGAGAGGGAAGTCCAGATGTGTAAAATGGCGGCCCCCCATGGAGTCGGGGGCTTTGTCTGGCTTGTTGTGAGGCTCTGCTGGGGTGGCAGGCCAGGGCTAGAACCGCCATGCCTCCCGGGCGCCTCATGAACGGCTGGGCAGAGGGAGAGCAATCAGCAGCTCTCTTGCTCTACATGGAGATGTATGCTTATTATTTTCTTATGAGCCTAAATAGTAAAACTTAATTATTAACCTCTTAAATATTTTATTTGATTTAATAAAGTATTGTTTTATTGTTTAAAATTATTTTATGTAATCGTGGTTTTAAATAATCATGTATTTTTTGCCATCCCAAACTCATCTTTGGCTTTTTACTACTCTAAGCTTATTCTAAATGTTTAATGGTCTCTTTATTTATTATGACTTGTAGAAGAAGAGAAAGAAGTTTGAATACATTTTATCAACAGTTTTTTCTCCTTGACTTTAGGGTATTGCACAAGCAAAAAGAAAGGTAGGATTGCCTGCCTTCTCTTTTAGCTTTGTTTTTTTAGATTTAGAAGCTTATAATAACTTATTGTTGCTCTCAAGCCAGTATGAAAAATGGTTTTATTTGTGATTTTGAATGCAGTCATTTTAGATCTTTTTTTGTTAAGATTAATTTATGTTATTCATAGCTATAATCCAGTCTTTGATTCCTGCTTTGCATTTACTTTTGTTGCTTTCTATGCATCAGTAAACATTATGATGCTACTTTTAAATCCATTTTTCAGCATGCTAATTTTTCTTTACTATATTAATCATATTAATCACATTAAGATGAACCGAGTAGTCAAATATTGAGATGTATTTAAATGAAATATTGTCACTATTTGAATTGTTTAATATTTTGTACCATGTGCATTACTTTTTTAATTAAATCATCGTGAATTTTAAAATTATTCATGATTGAGTTTCAGGTTTGCAATGTTCTAACACCAGTCTCTTCACCAATGTCCACTTCCCTCATATGGATCACTTTGGCGGGATGTCACACTCCAGTAGTGCTCCGCTGCTACTGTAGTCTCTGGGGTTCTACTCTTGGTGCTTGAGGGTCACTTTCTTTAGTGCTCAGGGCTTCACATGGTGCTGGGATTGAACCAAGGTCAGCCACCTGCAAGGCAAGCACCTTGACACATGTATTAACTCTCTGCCATATATTCACGTTTTCTGCCTTCCTGGCTTTCCTCCCTCCTTCCCTCCACCAGTTGTGCTCAGCAGTTAGTCCTGGCTCTGCACTCCTGATGAGCTTGGGGAACCATATGGGTTGTTGGGGATTGAACCCAGGTTGACTATTTACAAGGCAAGCACCCTTCCCACTGTACTATCTCTGATCACCATTTGTAAATTTTTTAGTGAAAACTGAGAGAATTTTTTTCTCTCTCTTTTTCAGGGATTGTCTTCCAAGAAGTGCTCAGGGTCTCTAGGGTTGCTCTTTGCTATACCCAGCAAGCCAGACTGGTTGGCTCAATTTTTTGGGTTCAGTTATGGAGTCTTGCTCAGCCCAGAGGTGCTGGGAACTGCAGGGAAACTTTGATTGTGCCTGGTGGGTAAGGGGGTAGTGCATGTAGTGCCAGGGTTCTAAATCGGGACCCTGCACATGCAAGCTGTGTGGGACCCTGCACATGCAAGCTGTGTGTTCATGACCATTGAGCCTTCTTGGGCCCTAAGAGAGACAGCTTTCTACTTTTGGTAAACTTTCTTTAAAAAGACTCTTATACAGCCGTTCACCATTTAGCTAACATTTTATTTATTTACTTATGTGTAAATAAATAATAAATGCACCAGGCAGAGCTGCTACAACTCTCCCCGTTGCACTCCCTGCACTCCACTGACCATGAGGGGGCAGGGATAGAGAGTGACTTCTGGCCCCAGCCCACCATCCCAATAGAGCCTCGGAAGAATCCAGAGCAACTCCCACACAGTGCTGGCAGCAGCGTTTTCATCATGCGGACTTCACAGCTCACCAGAGCTCCACCCAAGAGAGAAAGCCAATCTCAAGCCCGGCTTGTCAGAGACCCACCCTACAGAGGAAACTATTTCAAGCCCAGGCATGCTTGAACCACAGATGCAGATACATCAGGCAGAGCTGCTACCAACTCTCCCCGTTGCGCCCAGCCGCTTTGCAGCTGCACGGTTCATCTGTAAATTACCAAGAATATTCTACCCACCCCTCTCAGAGAGCCCAGCAAGCTACTAAGAGTATACCATCCGCACGGCAGAGCCTGGCAAGCTGTCCGATGCGTATTCGATATGCCAAAACCAGTAAAAACAATGTTTATCCCCTGACCCTGAAAGAGCCCTGAATATGGCAGCACTAAGAAGGACGAGCAAGGAGAGGCTGATAAAATCTCAGGGCCAAACTAGGCTGCCAAAACGAAGGACTAAAATGATTGTCTGTACTTTCAATGCATGTACGCTGGCATCTGAAGCATATATCAAGGACTTGATGGTGCAAGTGTGAAAGATCACGTGCACGACATCATTGGTCTGACCGAGATGAGAAGGCGTCAGTCGCATCACACTGTTTTTGACACCAAACAGGGTGTTCAAACCCAATACATCAAAATCCTTTGTGAGTTGTGTTACTGATTCACCACCAGGATCTCACCATTCTACAAAGAAGTGATCATTGATGTCAAAAGAGGGGTTTGACAGGATGATACCATTTCACCAAAACTCTTCAGCGCCACCTTCGAGAACATCATGCAACAATTAGAATGGGAAGGAATGGGAGTGAAGATAGATGGTCGGCAACTACACCACCTCCGCTTCGCTGATGACATCGTTCTAATAACACCAAACATTAGCCAAGCGGTACAAATGTTGGCTGACTTCGACTGAGAATGTGGGAAAGATAGGTCTACAGCTGAATCTAAAGAAAACTATGTTTATGAAAATGAACTAGTTCCAGAGACCCCATTCACTCTCAGTGGAACAAACATCTCTGAATGCAGCAGTTATGTGTACCTAGGTCGAGAAGTCAACATGATGAACGACCTAAAACCTGAGCTGTGCAGGAGGAAGAGAGTGCTGTGGAACGCCTTCAAGAGGCATCGAAGAAATAGCTAAGAGGACAAAGAACCTCTGGCTCCGGGCACATCTCTTCGACTCCACCAATCTCCCTGCATTTACATACGCCTCAGAGACCTGGGCCCTATGAAAGCAGAATGAGAATGCTATTCGGGTCTCCCCAAAAAGGAATCGAAAGAGCTATGCTTGGAATATCACGCCTCACTCAAGTGAGAGAAGAACTTTGGGGGCTCCAATCTCCATCCATGATCGAGAGTCAGGGACACTGTCTCGTTTGCCAAGGCGCGAAAATCAGATGGGCTGGACATGTAATGCGGTTTGGAGACAGCCGCTGGACTAGAGCCATTGCCGACTGGATCCCACGGGATGTCAAAAAAAATCACGTGGCTGCCCACCTACAAGATGGTCAGACTTCTTCGTCAAGACCTTGAACGAATGGTTTGAGGCTCTTCGTATTCCTGGAACAAGGAGATGCCATTGGGCTACGTTGGCACATGACAGGGACATATGGAAACATTACTGGCAGCCACTAAAGCAAATGGACAAATAACGGGATGTCACGTGATCAAGTGAATTATTTATTTTGCTTTTTGGGTCACACCCAGCGATGCTCAGCAGTTACTTCTGACTCTGCACTCAGGAATGACTTCTGGAGGTGCGTGGGGGGACCATATGGGATGCTGGGAATCGAACCGGGGTCTGCTACATGCAAGGCAAATGTTCTACCCACTGTACCTTCGCCCGGCCCCTCAACCAACATTTTAAAATCACTTATTAAGATGTATTATGTCTGTATCCTGTATTATTGGGGCTTAGAATCTCATGTGGTGCTAGATTTGTATACATTTAAGAAATGATAATTCTAGAAGGAGAAGAAAAAGATCAGCAAACAGCCTGGAAAGACAGTACCGTGGGCAGAGAACTTGCTTTTGCTTGCCGGCAATCTGGGTTTGATCCTCGAGGAACCTTGAATGCAGAGCCAGGAGAGAGCCCTGAGCACTGATGGGTTTGGTCTAAAGACAAAAACAAAATGATCAGAAATGGTTTCTGTTGTTTGTTGTTTTGATTTTGGGCCACACCCAGCTGGGCTCTGAACTTACTTCTGGTTCTTAGCTCAAGGATCACCCACCGCTGGGCTCAAGGGACCGTATGTGGTCTGGAGATTTTTAAAAATATTTTATTATACCACCATGAGACATACAATTACAAAGATGTTCATGTTTGGTTTTCAGTCATACAGTGTTCCAGCACCCATCCCTCCACCAGTGCCCATTTCCCACCACTTCCACTATCTTTCTTGAGGACATGTTCTCAGAGATTTTCAGCTTGAATCAGTGATTTGTAGTTTTACCTCTCTCCTGCAATGCAATTAAAAAATTTAGCTCCTATATGACATTTTTACTTAGGAATATGAATATATTGATAACTTACGTTAAATACGTTGAAGAGAAAGGGAACTCCATAATCCATTTTTCTTATTTCAGAATACTATACTCTTTAGAGTATATTATTATTTCAGAATACTATACTCTTTAGAGTATATTATTATTTCAGAATACTATACTCTTTAGAGTGTATTATTATTATTTTTTTTGTTACTTATTAATCTGCCTGTAGTCACTCTTCACTATATTTACTACTTCTTTTCCCCTTGTTTGAATGTACGCTTTGGGAAAATATCCAAATAAATTGTATATTTTCTTCATTGGTGAATCCCAAATGCATCAATTTGGGAATTGTAGCACTCAGATATTTATTGAATAGATGAACGAGTGACTAGGATTGAGATTTTTAAAAAATCTCAGTGAAGTTGTCACTATCACTATCACTACCACTATCTTCTCATTCATCATCAATTTGCTCAAACGGGCTCCAGTAACATCTCCATATGTACTGTCTCATGCTAGTAGTAGAGCCCAAGGGCATCTGCTCGCTCCAGGAACATAAAGAGCCTCAACCATTATATTAGGTCATGGGAATGACCTAACATAATTATTACTGGTATTTGGCATATCAAATACAACACGGGCAGCTTGCCAGGCTTGCCGTGTGGATGGCATACTCTTGTAGTCACCTCTAAATACAGCATTTCTTGATGAACTGGGCTGTGATAGGCTCGTCTGCTGGATGGAGTTCTGACGAGAGGGAGGCCCAAATGTGGAAAATGGTGACCCTCATGGAGTGGGGGGCGGTCTGGCTTGTTGCAAGGCTCTGCGGGTTGGCTGGCCAGGGCTAGAACCTGCCATCCCTCCCAGGCGCCTTGTGAGCGGCTGGGCACAGGGAGAGCTGGTAGCAGCTCTGCCCCATGTCTGTTAATCTCTGGATCAGCATACCTGGGCCGGATTGAAAAAAAAAACTGCTGCAGGGTGGGTGTCGATGATCCGGGCTGTGATAGGCTGTCTGCTGGAGGGAGTTCTGACCGAGAGGGAGGTCCAGATGTGGGAAATGGCGGCCCTCATGGAGTGGGGGGGGGTTGTCTGGCTTGTTTGCGAGACTCTGCTGCTGATTTAATTTTTCCAATTTTATTGGTAATTTCAAACTTAATCCTGGATCTGTTTTGGGAGCAGAGAATTATCCTGTGAAGTCTTTCTTCAGGTGCACGAATGCTATACAATGATTAGGTTGATTGTATCACTATCTATCACTATCTTCCCGTTCATCGTCTATTTGCTAGGCGGGTACCAGTAATATCTCCATATGTCCTGTCTCATGCTAGTAGAACCCAAAGGCATCCGCTTGCTCCAGGAACATAAAGAGCCTCAAACCACTATATTAGGTCATGGGAATTACCTAATATAAATGTTACTGGCATTTGGCATATCAAATACAACACGAGCAGCTTGCCAGGCTTGCTGTGCGGGTGGCATACTCTTGTAGTTACCTCTGAATAAAGCATTTATTGATGAAACAGCGGCCACTAACGGCCGCGCAAGCTGGGCTGTGATAGTCTGGTCTGCTGGGTGGAGTTGTGATGAGAGGGAAGTCCGGATGTGGAAAATGGCAGCCCCCATGGAGTCGGGGGTCGTCTGGCTTGTTGTGATGCTCTGCTGGGATGGCAGGCCAGGGCTAGAACTCACCATGCCTCCCGGTTGCCTCATGAGCTGCTGGGCACAGGGAGAGCAAGGAGCAGCTCTGCCCCATGTCTGAGAGTCTTTGGTTCAGCATACCTGGGTTGGATTGAAAAAAAACTGCTGCAGGGTGGGTGTGGATGATCTGAATTGTGATAGTCTGGTCTGCTGGGTGGAGTTGTGAAGAGAGGGACGTCCGGATGTGGAAGATGGTGGCCCCCATGCAGTCAGGGGGGTCGTCTCGCTTGTTGTGAGGCTCTTCTGGGGTGGCAGGCCAGGGCTAGAATCCGCCATGCTTCCTGGGTGCCTCATGAGTGGCTGGGCACAGGGAGAGCAAGGAGCAGTTCTGCCCCATGTCTGAGAGTCTCTGGTTCAGCATACCAGAGACTCTCAGACAGAGGTTGATTGTATACTTAGGTATATGGAGCTTAAGTTAATTCAGGGATATAGTAGTGTCATAGGATTTTGTAACAAATTAAGTTACTAAATTAATAAACTTAAATTAGTAATCTTAGATTTGAACTGTCAGTCATTTAGTTTTATTAACAGCTGGTTTCCATAGTTTTTGGTAGGTAACATTTTTGTAGCAGTTAATACATTATAATTGTTTGTATATATGATCATTTCCCCAGTTGAATTGTAAGTATTTTGAATATAGGGAAATGACGCGGAGTCCCTGCTAGCAAAGAAAGTAACAAGCTGAGTACTCTGGGTAAGGCACTTGCCCCGTGCATGGCCAGCCCTGCTTTGATCCCAGGCACCATAAATCGTCCTCCCCAAGCACACAACCAGGAGTATGTCCTGAGAATCACCAGGTGTGCACTGAACGCTTGCTGATCCCTCAGATAAAGAAGATAGGGAAGTAGAAATAACAATAAGTACAAATTGATTTAATACTCATTACCCAAATGATGTCTATAGAATTATCCTTATTTCACAGACCAGGGAATCAAGCAGAGAAGTTAAGTTACTTGCTCCAGATTATATGATTGCTAAGTATCAGTACAAGAAAGCTAGGTGTTATATGCATTTTGTGCTAGACATTGTGTTTGCTTTATAGTATTAAAAGAAATTTTAACTTTTCATCTTCCAAGATCCTATAGCATCTTTGGTAAGAAGAAGGACATCTCCATGAGGGAGTGTTAGCACATCTCTTGAAATGTGGGACCTAGTTGTCAGTACCTAGTGATGCCCTCCCTGTTATGCAGTCTAGTGTTTTGTTTGCTACACCACACTACTTAATTGTTTAATGAATGGAGCGGACACATGGACATTGTCAATGACATCTTCTGGCATTTTAGAATATTTAACTTGGATAACTGGGGAAAATATTATTGCAGTGGATATGAGTGTATTTTTTGAGGAATTTGAAATTTGCCTTCTTATGCAAAGGAGAGTATAACACTAAGCAGAAATAATATTTGCTTAGAAGAAGAATGTGAATTTGGAAACAATTTTTTTCCTGTGTATTTTGTCATCTAGCAGCAACAGATATTTATCTATTGTAAATGAAAATTCAGGCCTGATTTTTCTCTTCAGGGAGATATTTATTGAAAGAAAATCTTTTTCTCATTATTCTTAGTATGGGTTTTAGATTTGTTGTTTTCTGTCATTCATCTTCATTTTGCTCTGCTTATTGTAATTGTGTAAGATGTAGAATGTGAGAACATATTTGTAAATTATTTCATGAAAACAATTAGTAATGCATTTTCTTAATGTGTACAGAAAAATTTTCTATCCACGATAGAAGTAGATCCATCTGCTCTGGGAGTTTCTCTTCCTATTGATGAAAGGTTATCTGCCAAGGTGCGTGTGTAGGAAATTATTGTGATTAGCAATATTATGAATCATCATGACAAAAACATGTTCCTGCTCTAAATGCAAGTAGAAGGTATTATTTTCTATATTTGAATTCTTCAAAATTCTGTGAAGTCTATAAATTGTACCATTGAATTTATTTTTTGAACATTATATTTGTGATGATGATTATCAAATATTTGGAATTCAGTTATTTCAGTGTTGGTTTTTGAGATGTAGAGTACATGTTCTGTGTTAAAGTTATGCCTTTTGATGCAGATACATGAAGAGTAGATGAGATGAGTGAATGAAATATAGTAAGATTTTGTGTAGGGTAAAGCTATGGAGGTATTTGAATGCGTGTTTCTGTTGTTTTGCAAATAAATGTGGTTTTTAGAATTGGTAGTGATAGAGCTATGTATTTGCATATAGAGATGTGATTCCCAAGCTGAACGAAAGATTATATACATAGTACATATGAGAATATGAAGTTATTAAGTTTCCAAAGATGAAAGAATACCTAGCTTAATGCTGATTTTAGACTAAACTGTTTCAATGACATATTGAACTATAAACTTATGCTTTGTCTTTGGAGATATTAGGAGTTTAGAATACACCTGATGTATTATATTTCAGTAGAACATTTTTCTTTTTTTTTTTGGGGGGGTTTGTTTTTTGTTTTTGCTTTGGGATACACATGGTGATGCTCAGGGCTTATTCCCAGCTCTACACTTAGGGATCCGTCCTGGTGGACACTTTATGTAGTGCTGGGGGGTCTCACCCAGGTTGATCATGTGCAGGGCAAGTGCCCTACTTCTGTACTATCCATTATCCCTCCAGCCCTCGGCAAAACATTTTTATTGTGATAGGTTAGATCTCTAATTTTATGTTTCAATTTTAACAAGGGTTAAAATTGTTTGGGGGGGTCACACCTGGCAATGCTCATGGCTTACACCTGGTTGTGCACTTAGTGGTCACTCCTGGCTGTTCTTGGAAGACCCTGTGTTGTGCCCCGCCTCCTAGACTGTATCTCCTTAGTCCTATATATATATATATATAATATATATTATGTATATTATATATATTTTATATATACACACACACAATTTTTTTTTCTTTTTCTGTCTTTTTGTGTCACATCCTGGCTCTGTACTCAGGAATTACTCCTGGCCATACTCAGGGGAACATATGGGATGCCAGGAATTGAACTGGGTCAGTCACTTGCAAGGAAAATGCCATGAACTGTCCGCTGTACTATCATCCTGGCCCCCTAATAAAGATATTTTAACTTTTGGAAAGAAATAGTTGGTTTTGCAGAAGTGGGGTAGGGGATTGAGGATGTGAGGTATCCTTAAGATAGGTAGGTGGGTTAACTTCTTAGAAACATACTGATAACAGAATTGATAAATGCATCCATGTATTTGCTGATGGGGAGTTATTTTCCCTTGCTTTTTGGGTCACATCGGTGATGCTCAGGGGTTACTCCTGGTTTTGTACTCAGGAATTACTCCTGGTCATGCTTGGGGACCATATGGGATACTTAGGATCGAACCCGGGTTGGTCACATGCAAGGAAAATGCCCTACCTACTGTGCTACCACCCGGCCCCATGCTGGTGGGGATTTGTTTATGAACAGATGCTTTTGGCAGAGTGTACCTAGATTGTCCAAGATTCCTATCAGTAAACAAATCCAGAATATATGAATCTATGGGACATAACTCCTTGAAAAATGACGTGAAAGCCTGCTTTTTTTTCTTCGGCTCGGTGATGCTTAGGGGTTACTCCTGGCTCTATACTTAGGAATTACTCCTGACAGTGCTTGGGGGACCATATAGGATGCTGGGGATCGAACCCAAGTCAGCCATGTGCAAGGCAAACACCCTACCCACTTTATTGTCGCTCTGCCCCAAGCACTTGCTTCTTAAGTGTGGGTCGTCACCCTGTCACTGAATATGGAGCCACATAATAAGCTGTTTCTGTACCGCGCAGTGACCAAAAAATTAATTCATAATCATCGTAATAAAGTTGAGGTGTTTCTGGCAGTATTTTGCCCAAGTTGTATTTCTTGGATAAAAAAGTGGTCACATAGGGGCCATAGGGGGTCAGAGTCATAGTACAGTGGGTAGGGCATTTGCTTTGCATGTGATTGATCAGACTTCAATCACTGGCATCCCATATGGTCCCCTGAGCACCACCAGGAATTCCTTAGTGCAGAGCCAGGAGTTAACCCTGAGCGTTGCCAGATGTGACCCAAAAAGCCAAAAAAGAAAAGTCCTGACTTAAGTTCTGTAACTTCTGGACTGTAAGTGAGATTCTTCACAAATGAAATAGCTCCTCTGTGAGAGACTTCATTTGTTGATCGGGATCTGAGCATGTTATGATGCATTTTATAGTGTACTAAACAGCTCGTTGATGGTCTTTGACCTCTTTGTGTCTTTTTTACAAACCTTTATGTGTGTTTACTATATCCTAAGTAAGATTTTTTGACTGTATGAGTCTAATTTGACATTAAAATATGCCTTTTTGCTGAAGTTGAAGTTACATTGCCTTATGTTTTCATTTTAAGGAAAGGTTGAAACTTGAACGCAATAAAGAATACAACCAGTTTCTCAGGGGTAAGGAAGAAACCAATGAAAAGTTCAGACAGATAGAGAACAGTACTGAGGTAGGTTTTACTTTTAAAGTAATCTTTAAAACCATAGTCTGCATATTTTGTACTTAATTGAAGAAATATGTGTATTAGACATTTCACCTGTTTTTATGTAAATGTTTTAAAAATTAAGCAAAAAATTAAACTAAACTTAGGCACTTTCATCTTGTTGTAAATGACTATATCTCATTGAAGAACTCACCTTGCTTGTTTAACATTAACTTTATGGATGAAGTTTATTTTTAGGGTTTGTTGCAAGGAATTTTGCTCTGGGGCGGGCGGGGAATGTGTCACAGTGCTCAGGGCTTACCCCGACCGGTCTCCAGGGCACTCAGGGTGGTGCTCGGGCCTTATGTGATGAGGTGTCAGACTGGGACTGGCTGTGTACGAGGCAGGCACCTGCCCCACTGTACTGGCTCGAGCCCGAACGGACGTTTCTTAAAGACTGAAAGGTTATGTGTTTTTTCCGATATAAAGATTATTGAAGGACTAGAGTGATAGCACGGCAGGGAGGGCATTTGCCTTGCACGCGACCGACCAGGGTTCAATCCCTGGCATCCCATATGGTCCC
>JAJIBD010011724.1:0-25859 GCA_021461705.1 Cryptotis parvus | reverse complement strand
TTCATTTTTTTAACTCAAACTTTTTTAAATAAACTTTTGTCTATAAGAAAAAGAGAAACGCACCAAGACCTATCTTCCAATGAGAACCTTCAAGATAAGGTTCAATCTCTGGCTGTATAACCAACTTTCTTCATCCTAACTCAAACCCTTTTTAAAAAATTGTCTAAAATATCAAGATGCCATGACATAGTTTCTATTACCTTAAAGAGATAATCCAATATTTGAGAACGATAGGGCTCTGGATAATTCACTTAGAAGTCGAGAGGTAGCCTTTAAGAGAAAAAAAAAATTTTTTTGAAAGTTTGAATAAAACCCAGTGAGACTTTTCCACAATGCATTTTCCACCATGTATGCCATGAAACATGCCCATACTTAGCTAGTTCTTGGGTAAAAGCTAAGCTGTGGGAAAGCCATTTTCGAGTTGGTTTCTTTGCCTGCTTTTATATGTTCAATAGCTAACACACAAGTTCTGAGCAAGAAGCAAGTTTCTCTTCCACAAACTTTAAATAAGGTTGGCTGGAAGGTACTTCATGATCACAGACGTCTCCTGAGGATCCTGACTCAGAGAGTGGTTCTTAGAACTAAAACACAGGTTCTCGACCTAAGACCACTTGTCAGCTAAAACACCCGAGGGCCAGGATAGAAGAATAAATCTCAGGAAACTTTCTCTCCCTCAAGACCTTAGAGGAAAAAAATTACAAGCAGCAAAGCTGAAAGGAGTCCCTACTTCTTCTGTTCTTACTACAGATGCGGGGGTGCCATGATCACTGCCAAGACGACCACACAATAATCACCAAGCCAACCCGACTCACAGCACCAACTTCAGAATGTTCAGAAGCACAGGGAAGGACAGTGCAGAAACCAGTGGTTAAGCATTTCTAAACTATGGCTGATGGACTTCTTGGACCAAGAAATCACAAGGTCAATAACTGACCAATACTGCACCCTTCAAAATAACTGAGAGGAATATAAGAGGCAGGTTTCAACACGAAACAGTGGATAAACAAGGATAACCTTGTTGTATGTATGAAAGAGCACTATACTTCACTTCAGGGCTATATATGCTACCTCTAACATTCTGGGGGCATCCATCTCTCTCTCTCTTCTCTCTCTCTCTGCAGGGCTACATATGTGCTACCTCTAACAATCTGGGAGCACCCAAATCTCTCTCTCTCTCTCTCTCTCTCTCCCAGCCTCATTCTCCTCAGAGACAGCGACACAGGGAGCTACTCTCTAAACATCTGCCAAAACCTTTGTCTTCAGGTCTTTGCCCAAGTTTCCCATCTTTCTTCAGGCACTAAGATTTCCTTAGTATCTCATGTCTATTCACCTCACTACATTTATCTACAACCTTCTCAGCTTAAATGGTCTCTGGGTCTCGCATATTCTATCCTCCACATTATCTGTCAAACTAAACTCCCTGGAAACACTAATCATAAAACTACTCCATTTATTTTTAAATATTTTTATTACACCACAGTGAGATATAAAATTACAAAGATGCTCATATTTGGGTTACGTCTTACAGTGTTCCAGCACTCATCCTTCCACCAGTGCCCATTTCCCACCACTAATGTCCCCAATTCCCTCCCCCTCCCCTAGCCTGCCTCTATGGCTGGTTTATTATCTCTTTCTCTCTAGCTCTCTCTCTCTCTCTTCCTTCTTTTATTCATCATGGATTGCTACTCCATTTAAATATGCCAATCTAGGGAAACAGGGAGATACTTCAAAGGGCTTAAGCACATGCTTTCCATGCTCAATGCCCTGAGTCTGAGCCCCAAAGTCACATCCCCCATCTCAGTACCGCTGTTGGGGACCCCCAGTAATACTGGGTTCAAGCAGTACATCAATAAGCCTAAGTACCAAACCATCAAACTACAGCAGAGCTGAGAGGGCCCTACCCTAAGAACTGCTTGGGAGACTCAAACATTTTAAACAAACTTTTGACTATAAGAACAAGGAGAAACAAACCAAGAGCTATCTTCCACGAGAGCTTTTGTGACAAGGTCCAAATCACTTGATGTGTAACCAACTCTCTTCATCCCAACTCAAACTCTTCATTTTTTCAATTTCCCCCTTACAACTTATATAAACACCATGGTTTACAAAGTTGTTCATGGTGATTTGTTACAGGGATTCAATATTCCAACACCAATCCCGCCAGCATTACAGCTTCTCTACCGTTGCCTCCAATTACTCCAGCCACCCCTTAAACCCCCACATCAGCCCCCAATAATTTAATATTGCTTGTTAGCAATAATTTGCTAAGAGAATGATCAGTAAATGTTTCCATAGGAGATAGGGAAAGATTGTTGTATCTCACCCTGAAGTCATTAAGTCCTTGAATAAGACATTACTAAGCTGTTAGAGGTTAATCCTTCCATATCTATACTTTCAACCCACCCCTCTGAGAGAGTCCCACAAATTAATGAGAATATAGCGCCCGCATGGCAGAACCTGGCAAGCTGTCCAATGCGTGTTCGATATGCCAAATCCAGTAACAGAAATGTTTATTTACCTGACCCCAAAAGATCCCTTAATACGGCAGCAGTAAGAAAGGCAAACAAGCAGTGCCAGACAAAATTTCATGGCCATCCTAGGCTGCCAAAATGAAGAAGAACTAAAATGACAGTCTGTACTTTCAATGCACGTACACTGGCATCGGAGCATATATTGAGGATCTGATGCTGCAAGCAAAAAAGATCAAGTATGAAATCATTGGTCTGACTGAGACGAGGAGGCGTCAGTTGCATCATGCTGTATTTGACACCGGAGAAGAATTGTTCCTTGGAACATGCAACAAAAAAGAGGCATCGGTGGCGTTGGTGTCCTTGTCAACACGAACATGGCCGTAAACATTGATTCATTTGAATGCCTTACAAACCGAATAGGATGATTACACTTGAAGAGATGTGGCCCACTGCCAGCAATTTCTATCTTCATTGTCTACGCACCAACATCCACATACAAAGAAGATGAAATTGAGAAATTCTACATGGAATTGGAGGAGTTCTATAAAAAAAGATCACACCTTCTACAAGGTCATAGTCGGTGATTTTAATGCCAAGATAGGACCAAGAAGATCGGCTGAAGAACTCCACATCGGGACCCATGGCCTAGAATGGAATGAACAGGGTGAGAGACTATCTGAGTTCATCATGTCCACCAAGACCATTCATGGGAACTCACAGTTCCAGAAAGCTGAAGCGAAACGTTGGACATGGGAATCTCCTGGCGGACAGTTCCACAATGAAATTGACCACATCATCTTTAATCAATGGTTTTGTCTGACCGATGTAGCTGTCGTCCCCAAATTCCAAACAGGATCAGACCACCGTCTCCTTCGTGCAAAATTCTACTTCCCGCAACGGGAGAAAAAGGATGCAAAGTTTAAGAAGAGAACTCCCAGAACGACCACCAACTGGGAACTCTTTGGCACCATTGCAGCAACATGGGAAGATACCATCATTGACGACATCGATGAAGAATACAACCGACTGGTTCAGCACCTCCATGATTGTGCGAAGAATGCCGAGAGAGAAAGACACAAAAGGACGCTTGTCTTCAGAAACTCTAGAGCTCATTCGCCAACGTGGCAAGGCGCGTGCCTCAGGAGACCAAATGCTAACATCCAAACTTGCTAAACGGTGCAGAGAAGCGATAAAGGAAGACCTCAAAGACAGAAGAGCAGAAATACTGGAAGATGCAGCAGAAGCCGGGAAAAGCATTCGCACTGCCCGCCTGTCCTTTGCCAACTATAAGACCAAGATGACTGCCCTCCGATGCCCTGATGGATCTATCACATCTTCCAGAAAGGCAATGGAGAAGATTATCCATGGCTTCTACTCAAATCTTTGATAGCCACATCCACCTGCCCACATACCAAATTCCACAGGATGGATATGTCATTCCCAAAGTTCTCCCTTCTGAAATCCGACATGCCATCTCGTCAGTAAAGAAGGGAACAGCACCAGGCCCAGACAAAGTCAGACCCGAACACCTGAAGAATCTGCCATCGGTACTCATCAATACACTAGCTCGGCTCTTCACATGCTACCTGTCCGAATGCAATGTGCCCTCCCAATGGAAAACCAGCAGGACAGTTCTACTGTTCAAGAAGGGAGACATTCACAACATCGGCAACTATCGCCCCATCTTCCTGTTGTCCGTCAGATGATACAAGCTGTTTACACGAGTCATCCTGAACAGGATTAGCAGTACACTAGATGAAGGACAACCATGCGAGCAAGCTGGCTTCCAGAAAGGATTCAGCACAATCGACCATATCCACACGGTAACCAAGCTCATTGAGGTTTGTAGGGAGTACAAGATGCCGCTCTGTCTCACGTTCATTGATTTACAGAAAGCCTTTGATTCTGTGGAGCCTGAAGCAGTCATCGAAGCCCTAGGCAAACAGGGTGTTCAAACCCAATACATCAAGATCCTTCGTGAGCTGTATTACGGATTCACCACCAGGATCTCACCATTCTACAAAGAAGTGATTATTAATGTGAAAGAAGGGGGTTCGACAGGGTGATACCATTTCACCAAAAAAACTCTTCAGCGCCACCCTCGAGAACATCATGCAACAATTAGAATGGGAAGGAATGGGAGTGAAGATAGATGGTCGGCAACTACACCACCTCCGCTTCGCTGATGACATCGTTCTAATAACACCAAACATTAGCCAAGCGGCACAAATGCTGGCTGACTTTGACCGAGAATATGGAAAGATAGGTCTACAGCTGAATCTAAAAAAAAACTATGTTCATGAAGAATGAACTAGTTCCAGAGGCCCCATTCACTCTCAATGGAACAAACATCTCTGAATGCAGCAGTTATGTGTACCTAGGTCGAGAAATCAACATGATGAACGACCTAAAACCTGAGCTGCGCAGGAGGAAGAGAGCGGCATGGAATGCCTTCAAAGGCATCGAAGAAATAGCTAAAAGGACAAAGAACCTCCGGCTCCGGGCACATCTCTTTGACTCCACCGTTCTCCCTGCATTAACATATGCCTCAGAGACCTGGGCCCTACAAAAGCAGGATGAGAATGCTATTCGGGTCTCCCAGAGAGGAATCGAAAGAGCTATGCTTGGAATATCACCCTCACTCAAGTGAGAGAAGGAATCGGAGTTCTGACCTCCGTCGCTATTCCAGAATCAGGGACGCTGTCTCGTTTGCCAAGGCATCGAAAATCAGATGGGCTGGACATGTAATGCGATTTGGAGACAACCGCTGGACTAGAGCCATTACGGACTGGATCCCACAGGGATGTCAAAATATCACGTGGCTGCCCACCTACAAGATGGTCAGACTTCCTTGTCAAGACCCTGAAGGAACGGTTTGAGGCTCTTCATATTCCGGAATCAACCAGATGCCATTGGGCTACATTGGCACGTGATAGGGTCCAATGGAAATGTTACTGGTGCCCGCTCGAGCAAATCGATGAATAACGGATTCAAGTGATCTAATACTTTGTGAACCAAGACTGATTGCCTTCCAAGTTACAATCCATCTACTGGGCGAAGCCACTACTGGTTTCTCAGTGTTGTAGAGTCTGAGATGTCTCATGGCTGGCCACAATCCTAACCCCAGCCCCCTTATCATTGCCCAGATACAATCCTGACCCCAGCCCCATATCTTTTCTCCACACATATCAAATCACTCTATTTTCTCTCTTTCTCCTGTCTAGAATGAATGAAACCCCCATCCTTCGGCTAATTCCAAATCCTCCTTCAACCTTTAAGGGCAAGTCCACCTCTGCGGGGAAGGAAAGCACCTGTCCCTCCCCCACCCCACCCCGGGAACCCCGGATGCCTCTTGGGTCTCTGCTGTAGGCTCCCTGCTCTGGCATCACTCTCTCTGCTCCAACTCCTCAGCCCTGGTCCCATATCACTGCTTTACTTTTCTGTCTCACCTCTGTTTTCTGTTTCCCGAGGAGAGGGACTGTCTTATTCAAATTCACATCTCTATTATGTACTCAATAAACCTGTATTTAATGTCTTTGAATTTACCTTTTTTCCCACACTAGTACAAGCAACATAAGAGGCCTTACATCAGATGAAACTCCATGACAATTCCATCGTATCCTGGGTCACAAGCTACATGACCAAGGTTATAATTGCTCTTTCTGCTGATAGAAAATATAGCTGGAATACATGTACAGTAACCATCAGAAAATGCATCCATAATTGTTTTAATTAAGGCATGCTCTCAAGACTTTAGAATGGCAGAGCGATTCCAATATAAAAGCATGCAATCTTCACATGAATTAGCAATGTATAGGCAACTCACCCATCCTGTAGCCAAAGGAAAAAAGTATTCCTGTTCAACCCCGTACCGTTAGACCTGTGTAATTTCCCAGACTATGGGCTATTTTACCCTCTATGTACTCCTACCCTAACAGCAAAAGAAAACATGCCATACCACTGTGCTGAAGGCAAACCTAGAGCCAGAGCTCATGAAAAGATTTATCAGTGGCAATACGGGGACTTGTGAAAATGCACCAGGAAGTAATAACAAATTACCAGTCACAATCCCTGAATCAGTCCTGGAGCTTTTTGGAACCAAATGAAGAAGCTTTAGCACATAGCAGATGGTACAAAGCGAGTTCTCGATAAACGATGTGTTATGGAGCCACATTAAAACAAATTTGGGTCTCAGGACTTCAAGGCTAACTTCCTCCACCCCGAGCCCTAAAGCAGGACGACCGTAACCCAAATCAGTCACGTGCTAGACATCATGCTAAGTACTTTACGTCTATTCTCACAATGCTGCTTCCAGGGAGGCGCCGTCATGTGCCTAGTAAATGAAACAGCTAAATTAAACAATGTTCTTAATGCTGTATACTGAGTGACAGGACCCAAAATAGACACCTAAAAATCTGCTCTTAATTCCACATTTTTGGGTGAGGTGTGTCAAGTCACACCCAGTAGTGTCCAAGGCTCTGCACTCAGGGATCACTGTTGGTGGCATTCAGGCTTAATCCAGGGTCAGCCACGCAGAAGGCAAAGCACTAACCACTGTACTAGCTCTGCCGCTGCACCTCCACATTCTTAACTACTGCTTTGTATTACTCTGCCTAGAAGATATAAGACTAAATGGGAACATCCCAATCAGTGCCACAAACTGTTTATCACCAGGGACTTCATATAGAATTTTAAAGATGTATGCAAATATAGTGTTGGATTTTCAATCACACAAAGTGCTGCATCCATTTTTATTGACTCTATTCACTGATTTTCTAAAATGATTAATGCACTTACACAAGAACAAGAGAAATTGCTGGACAGATAGAAAACTGGGAAAGACCTCCTAGCTATGCAACAGTTCTCATTTTATTAATCTTACAAACACACTCATATATAAAGTAACGAAAGGTTCCTTTATCCATCACATTAAACACTAGATTTACTATTGTAAGTAAATACATATAGTCATCATATGGGTTCTCTCACTTTATAAAATATTGACTATTACACGTTTTAAATTACAAAAATAAAGTATTAAATATTTAAAAATAAAAAGTACTTAAAGAGTATTAAATTTTTTAAAATAGTGGTAAGGAAATAATATACCAGTTTGCTAATCCACAGGTCACTTTGCAATCTGCAGCCATACTTCTGAGAGAAGTTGCGACATTAGGTAATTAGTGAGTGGGTGGGAAGTGGGGAAAAAGGATCAATTGGGCTGGGGGTGGGGGGTAAAAATAACTTTTTCCACCAGCTGCTCAGGTCTTTGGTCAATCTACAGCCCAAATCTTTCACTGTATTATAAATCCTGGCAGTATGGTTTTGGTTTTTGCAATATAACCAGTGACTTAAGCTTTAATTACCAAGACACCCACTTTAATGATGAATATATTAGTTTGGCTAAAAAAAATGCTGCCAGTCACAAAGCTAGATAAAGAGCAAGTCAAACAGGTGGTGGCAGGTCTGACTAAATCTCCTCTGCTTCAGGGTCATCCGTTTCAGTCACAGACCATGGGGCAACTTGAGTGATCTTTCTGCACTTCAAATGTCCCTTATGTTTTAAACCGCTAGTGAGCCCATGCAATGCTAGGACCTGGTGCTTGACCAACAGAAGCACATGCCAAGCCTGTTCTGTCTGCAAACTCCTCCATGGTTCCAGCAGTGAGATCCCAGGGGCGCCCTGCGGTGAGTCCTGGAAGTCAAAGTCTCACCCCCACTTTCCAGAAGGTTATGGTTGAGGGTGTCTTGTAATTTTAAAACTCCTAAGAGCTAATCCAGCCACAAGTGGTTATCTAGAGCAGTGTTTTTCTAACCACAGCCCCCTTCTGACCAGGTTTCCGTCTAGCGGTACCCCCTCCTCCTGGTTGCGCCCTAGTCTCAGCTGTGACCCTTTTTGTAATATCCTGGGATGCCATAGCCAAAAATGAGAACCGCCACCAAGCGTGTAAGCTTCATTCACTGACCGAACATAGCGTTGTTCTGACAAGAGATCAGGGTTAATATTTTCAAACAAAATTGGCTCTGTGATATGATAAGAGAGAGGGGAGAGAAAGACAGAGAGAGAGAGAGAGAGAGAGAGAGAGAGAGAGAGAGCCCCTCTCACCCAAAGGGCTGTTATCCCATTCCCCAAGGACCAAAAGATGACAAGCGAAGGGGCTGAAACAAAGACGGGGTCACAAAGACCATGAGGCAAGAAGAGTCAGATGTTGTTAGGGCCCACGAACAATCAGTCTATTGTAGACGTCGCTGGTCAGTCTGCATGACTAGAGAATAGGAGGAAACTGCAGGCTGTGCCCACACTATTTCGCACAATGCTGAAAGAGTCCCATGACTCCCTTCTTACAAATCTGACCCCAAAGGCCAAGGAAACAAGAACGCATCTCAATTGCTTCAACCCAGAGAGGCTTGAGGAGGCGAGCCCGTTAAATGGCACTGGCACCATGGATAGAAACCCGAGGCAGCAAAGAGCGATCCCTCATCCCATAAAAACCATGGAACGAGGACAAGAAGCAGGGGCTTTTAATCGTTCACGTTGCGGAATTGGTTTTCCAGGAAAGTTCCACGCGCCCTCTGGGGCGAGCAGAGAAAGTGACCGCGGAACGTCTGAGCTGGGAACCCAGTGCTCACTTCTCCCGCCTTTTTGCAAAATCAGAGCAGGAAATGGAAAGATGGATCGGAGAAAGCCTCGGGCCTCGTAACCTCTCAGGTTTTCAGGCACCTGTTGCTCTTCCAAACAAAAACAATCTCACGGGGCACCTGCTACAGTCTGAGCGCAACCGCATCCCGCAAGAGGCGCCTGGCATCACCCCTTGCGCACAGAAGCGGGGCACCCGCTCAAAGCACCCGGGGCTGGACAAGGAGTGGAGGGTCTGCCTGATCCGCAAACTGCTGCTCTGCTCCCCGACTCTTTGCACCCCGCTTCTGGGGGCGTCCCTCCTGCACTGCCTTCTCCGCGGGAGCAGAGTCCGGGCCCCGGGGGGAGGATACCAGCCCCAGCCTCGCCACGCCTCCACCTGCCGGCCAGCTCGGTGGCCCCCCGGGAGCCTCGCCCTAAGTTCCCAAAAGCCAGCGCCCCGCCCCCCGCCCCCCGATCGCCGGCCGACGACGGCTGCAGCTTGCGACTGCGCCCCGCGGGGACCCGCACCCCAGCCCCGGTGCAGCGTGTCAGCTCCGAGCGCGCTGCTCACCCCGCCGCCGCTCACGGCACCGATGCCGTCGAACTCCCGGCCCAGCCCGTCGGAGTCGTCCAGCACGTAGGCGCCGCCGGGCGCCAGCAGCGCGCACAGCAGCAGGGGCACGGCAGAGCCCGCGGCGGCCGTCATGCCGCTGCCTCGGCGCAGCTGCGGAGCCCGGAGCGGCCGCTCAGTCCCGGGCCGGGTCACGTGACTCCGGCGCCCCGGGAGGCGGGGTCCGGCCGCCACCTTGACGGAGAAGGGCAGGGAGGCCGCTGACGCCGCCGCCGCCATGTTGAGTGCGGGCGACAGGTCGCCTGCACAGCCGCCGTAGGGTCGAGGCTGGGCAGAGCGAGCCGTTAGGGGCGAGGCGTCGCTTCGCTGCTTCTCCTCGGGCGTCGTGAGCTGGAGCGCTGGAGCGAAGGGAAGGTCTTGACCTTCCGACGGGTGCCAGGGGCAGCGTGGCCTAGGGTTCAGGGTGCATCGACCAGTGTGCCAGGCTTTGGCAGAGCCAGAAAGAGGCCCCAGCTTGCAGCCCCCGCACCGCTCCCAGTTCTCTTGTCACTTCGTGCAAGCGGTCGGACTGTCGCAGGCTGAGTTTTCCTCTACAAGTGATGAATCAAGAAGAGCGCCACGTGGGGTGCATAGGAATGACGGACAATTAAGGTCCCCGGGCCTCGGGCTTAGCAGTGTGCCTCCCATGCGTGGCCAGCTTTAGCTGACCAGGTTCTCCATTCCGAAACTGCCCTGGAGATTTAGCATGGAACTCCCATCAGCTAACTTCTTCCGCTGCCGCTTGAAAGGGTTCCAGGCAGCAAATTCGAAATTGGTGTGTCTGTGAATGGCCAGGGATTTGGCACATCCAGTACTGCTCTGAGAATACTGGTTTCTTTGGTGTTGACGCTAATGGAAGAAATCCTGAGAGGTGGGGGAGAAGGTATTTCTGATCCCCAGATCTCCTTGGCAGGGCCAGCCATCCACTAGACCCAGAGGCCATCCATGCACAAGGCCCGGAGACATCATAATGGCAAGGAGATGACCCAAAAGGCTAATGTTTGAAAAGGTGATCGCAGCCTTTGTCTGTTGGGCCTGACTTGGAATCAGATTATTCTGCCTGTTGACCACAAACCTAAATTGTGGTTTCAGAATGACTTTTACGTGGGGGGGAAAATCTGCAGTGCTGGCGTTCGAGTTAGTAAACAGCTGTACTCACCGGAGTCAATAAAAAGAAATAAACAGCAGTAGCTAAACCTGCCCTTCTTAAAGTACCGTATGTCCAGTCTTTTCTGAAGGGCAGCATCTGCTGATGTCTACTGACCTAATTATTAATAGTGACTGCTGAAGGTGTAATAATTTTACATAGCTTAAGCATAACATAATCTTAAGCATAACATTACATATCTTAAGCATACACGTACCTTGTTACTTCAACTACAACAAAATTTAAAATAATAATGGCCTATTTACTTCCTAAAGTGTTTTAACTGAGCGGTTTTGTAGCGCCCTGTAATATGGTCTGCTTTCTTCCTTTCCTCTCTCCTTTTCAGAGTCAGCAAACCTGAACTTTCCCTTCCCATGTCCATTATTCTCTGATGAAAGTGACTGTCCAGGTTCCATTGCCAGAAGTCACTCTAATCCATCCATTCTTAAGCACCATAGCTTAAGCCTGGCCTGGAGCTCCTCTGGCTAAGTTTGGTATCAGTGCAGAGATCTTTCTGTCAGAAAAATGCACAGAGCATTTATTTGCCTCGTAATGTAGCTGGAACTCAGAACAGAGGAAAGTATCATACTCATAAAATGGGAAAGTGGAAATTAGATCAGTGTGTTGCACTGCATTTAGAAAACATGAAGCAGAATTTGTGCAATGTGTGAAAGCCATAGAAGAGGAAATAGTATTTAACAGTAAAAGTGGCCTCATGCACAGGAAATACCGCTGCTTCCTAATACTTTACATGTAATAATTCCTTACCAGAGAAAATAACTATTCAAATTCTACACCACTTAGGAAACCTTTGCTCAATAAAGAGTCTAATTTAAAACGTCAAATACAGGCTGAGGTCTTTGAACGACTGGACTTAGCATGCAAATTCACTCAATCGGTGACAGAACAGCTTGGAAAGAGACCAAATAAGACCTATGCTTCACACATTAGTTTTTTGGGGAAGAAAAAAATAATTTTATTTTTAGCTTTTCAGTGTTACTAATTTAATTTTCTCCCATGTGTGCTGATAATAAACACAACTGTAATTTACAGTGTCAAAAGGGTTTTTTAAAGTGCCTCATAGAGACAGGCTGTGGATAGGAGGGAAATGGTGGGAGGCCTTTGTGGAGGGAATTGGACGTCAGTGTTGAAACATTGTGTCTCTGAAACCAAACAATAACTTTGTAATTCACAGTGAATTAATTTTTTGAAGATTGTTTAAAGTATTGTGAATTATATAATATTAATGATATTTTCATGCATGCATTGTTCAAAGATTTTAAGGTCTTGTGAATTCACTGTATCACTGTCTTCCCATTCATCATCGATTTGCTCGAGCGGGCACCAGTAACATCTCCATATGACCTGTCTCATGCAAGTAGAGCCAAGGACACCTGCTTGCTCCAGGAACATAAAGAGCCTCAAACAATTCCATCAGGTCATGGGAATGAGGTCTATAATTGTTACTGGTATCTGGCATATCAAATACGACACGGGTAGCTTGCCAGGCTCTGCCTTGCGAGTAGCATACTCTTGTAGTCATCTCAAAATCCAGCATTTATTGATGAACAGGCTGTGATAGGCTGGTCTGCTGGGTGGAGTTCTGACGAGGGGGAAGTCCGGATGTGGAAAATGGAGGTGCTCATGGAGTGGGGGGGTCGTCTGGCTTGTTGTGAGGCTCTGCTGGGGTGGCAGGCCAGGGGCTAGAACCTGCCATCCCTCCCGGGCGCCTCATGAGTGGCTGGGCACAGGGAGAGCCAGTAGCAGCTCTGCCCCATGTCTGTCTCTGTATCAGCATATCTGGGCCGGATTAAAAAATACTGCAGCAGGGTGGATCTCGATGAGCCGGGCTTTGATAGGCTGGTCTGCTGGGTGGAGTTCTGAGGAGGGGGAAGTCCAGATGTGGAAAATGGAGATCTTCATGGAGTTGGGGGGTCGTCTCTTGTGAATTATAATAATATTTTCATGCATACATTGTTCAAAGATTTTTAAGGTCTTGTGAATATAATATTAATGATCATGGTCCAAACAGCACTACTACCAGAATACCTGCTTTCCTCCACCAACTTTTCAAAGATTCTTCCCATCCGCTCCTCTTTCCTGCCCACTCCCATCCCCCATCCCGAAAAACTCAATTCTGTGACCACAACTCTCTACTTTTGTGTCTTTGGACATTTGATGGCTCTCTTACTATGCGCCCTTATTTCCCACTTATGAGAGAAATCGTTCCATTATCTATCCCTTTCTCTAACTGACTAACTCAGGGAACCTGGAGGTCCCTGCTTCCCCGCCCCACCACCACTTGGCCCAGCCTGTGCACGGCTTCCACCCTGCTATCTCACTTTTTTGTGAATAAACTTATTAAGAAAAACATAACAGGGTTTCATAGTTATGATAGCTACATAGTTTTTCACACCTTCATGATTCATTCATTCATGTTTGTTTGGCTTCACATCCTAGTTAGTGTATAAAGTTCTTAAGCTGGACCAAAGAAATGCTACAGTGAGTAGGGTCCTTGCATGGAACTGACCAGATGGTCTCCCCAAGTTCTACCAGGAGTGATCCATGAGCACAGAGCCAGAAGTAAGCCTGGCTTACTTGAACAGTGTGGTCCAAAAAAAGAAAATATACACCCAACATAGGTGTACATATGTCTTTTGAATTAATGTTGTCTTGTTTTGGGGATAGATGCCAAGTGGTATTGGATGAGAATTCTCTTCTTACTTTTCTTTTAACTCACCATAATACTATCCATAGAATTCAAACCAAACAGTATTTCCACTGATAGTTAATATTGGTTTTTTTTCTCACCACATCTCTGCCAATACTGATTAGTTCCACTCTTTTATTTCCAGACTCACTGTTGTAGGATGATATCTCATTGTTATTTTATTATTATTAATAACAATATTAGTGTTATTTTGATTTGCATTTCCCTCCCAATACATGACAATGAGCACTTTTTATATGCTAACTATCCATCTGTATGTCTTTAAGGAAGACTTGTCTTCTTGTCCATACTGTCTCCCCCATTTTTGGATGAGTTATTGATTATTTTTATGGGTCACACCCAGTGATGCTCAGGGGTTCCTCCTGGCTCTTCACTCAGGAATTATTCCTGGTGCTGAGGGGACCATGAGGGATGCCAGTGATCGAACCTGGATCAGTCGCATGCAAGGCAAACACCCTACCTGCTGTGCTGTCGCTCTGGCCACTGATTTTTTGTTGTTGAGTTTTTAAGTGTTTTACAAATCTTTTATATTAGTGCCTTTGTATCCATTGTATCCATTGTATTGTGTACAATATTTTCTCCCATTCAGTAGGGCATCTTTTGAACTTGAGCTTCTTTTGCCTTGTAAAAGAATTTTTAATTAGATGTCCCATTTGTTTGTTTTTATTTTGTCTTTGTTTCTGTAGTCACATTATTGATCGCATCTCTGAGGATGCAAGGATAGTGGATAGTTCAGTTATGATCACTTGATCACTTGAATCCCGTTATTCATCGATTTGCTCGAGCGGGCGCCAGTAACATTTCCATTGGACCCTATCACGTGCCAATGTAGCCCAATGGCATCTGGTTGATTCAGGAATATGAAGAGCCTCAAACCGTTCCTTCAGGGTCTTAACAAGGAAGTCTGACCATCTTGTAGGTGGGCGGCCACGTGATCTTTTGACATCCCGTGGGATCCAGTCGGTAACAGCTCTAGTCCAGCGGTTGTCTCCAAATAGCATTACATGTCCAGCCCATCTGATTTTCAATGCCTTGGCAAACGAGACAGCGTCCCTGATTCTGGAATAGCGACAGAGGTCAGAACTCTGGATTCCTTCACTCACTTGAGTGAGGCGTGATATTCCAAGCATAGCTCTTTCGATGCCTCTCTGGGAGACCCGAATAGCATTCTCATCCTGCTTTCGTAGGGCCCAGGTCTCTGAGGCGTATGTTAATGCAGGGAGAATGGTGGAGTCGAAGAGATGTGCCCGGAGCCGGAGGTTCTTTGTCCTTTTAGCTATTTCTTCAATGCCTTTGAAGGCATTCCATGCAGCTCTCTTCCTCCTGCACAGCTCAGGTTTTAGGTCGTTCATCATGTTGACTTCTCGACCTAGGTACACATAACTGCTGCATTCAGAGATGTTTGTTCCATTGAGAGTGAATGGGGCCTCAGGAACTAGTTCATTTCTCATGAACATAGTTTTCTTCAGATTCAGCTGTAGACCTACCTTTCCACATTCTCGGTTAAAGTCAGCCAGCATTTGTGCCGCTTGGCTAATGTTTGGTGTTATTAGAACGATGTCATCAGTGAAGCGGAGGTGGTGTAGTTGCCGACCATCTATCTTCACTCCCATTCCTTCCCATTCTAATTGTCTCATGATGTTCTCGAGGGTGGCACTGAAGAGTTTTGGTGAGATGGTATCACCCTGTCGAACCCCTCTTTTGACGTCAATCAATGAGTTCAGTTATGCAAGTCAATAAATGCAATACATCATATAAACAAAAATAAAGATTATATTATATCAATTGATGCAGAAAAAAGCTTTCAACAATTCCATATCAATTCATAACAAAAGCCTTCGAAAATAAGGATAGGAGGAACATAACAAGATATTTTTAGTCATCTATAACAAACCCACTCCCAATATCATACTCAATAAGGAAAAACAGAAAGCTTTCTTTCTGAGATCTGGCAAGGAAGTCCACTATGGCGACTCTGATTCAATACAGTTTTAGAAGTCCTTTCCATAACAATCAGGTAAGAAAAGAAATCAAAGATATCCAAACTGGGACATAAGTTAAATCACTACTGTCTGCAGATGACATGGCAAATAGTGCTGAGAAAACTGGATAGTCACATGTTAAAGAAATGAAACTGAACCGGTATCTCACACCATTCACCAAAGTAAATTAAAAGTGCTTTACAAACGTCAATTTTAGATCAGAATTGATAAAAATATGTTAAAACAAATATAGCCATAGCATACCAGCCCAGGTTCTCTGATCCAGAGACTCAAATACATGGGGCAGAGCTGCTACCTGCTCTCCCTATGCCCAGCTGATAACGAGGCACCCAGGAGGAAAGGTGGGTTCTAGCCCTGGCCTGCCACCCCAGCAAAACCTCACAAGAGCTAGAGGAAGCCTCACACCATGAGTGTCTCCATTTTCCATATCCGGACTCCCCACTCGTCAGAACTCCACCCAGCAGAAGAGCTGATCACAGCCCGGCTTGTCACAGACCCACCCTGCAGTAGTCTTTCAAGCTCAGCCCAGGTACGCTGATCCAGAGGTTCACATACATGGGGCAGAGCTGCTACCAACTCTCTCACCTCAAGGGGCAGCTTTTATATTGCGACAATTTACCACAATAAAACCAATTAGATTGGCACCTTGTATAACTGACAAGGAGGGTCAGCAACAAAGAATGAAAGAGAGAGATACTACAAAGTTTTCAGCTTGTAAGCTCTCCTCAATGGCTTCAAACAAGGGAATGAATTGGTCATTTATTGAATACAATTTCTCTTCTTTTTCATCCTGTACAATTGTTCTTAATATGCTTTTTAATGTAGACACATGAGAGCCCATGTTTGCATTAACAGCTAAATCAAGGACAGTTAGCTGATACTTTAAGAATTAGTAGGTACATCAAGAATTAACAGAGACCTTAAGAGCAAAGACTGGGTGCAATGGGTGAGGAGCAATGATTTAGTGCATAGCACTGAATTCAGGGAAATATCCTGTTCTGCCTCAGAGCACATTTACTGTCCACATTTTTCTTTAAAGTCCTGGAATCTATTCTAAGTGTTGAAGTCCTGGAAATCTATTCTATTATGCCAGAATGTACATTTGCTGCACTGGTTGTATAAACTAGGTGAACGTGTTTTACCCTGGAGACTATCCCAACTTAGGGTTATAGTTGAAGGAACAATTTCATATATATGTGACTTTAAGTTCGCCAGTAAGTCCTGTTCTTCATTGTCCTATTGTCTCCTTTGTTCTGCCTGCTTTTCTCATCTTCTTTCCCTTCCCTTCTGGTTATCCCTAAATGGCCTCATAGTCTAAGTTTTATATTGTTTTCTTCAATTCACCTGTTAGTTTTATTATATTTTCCTTATGAATAAAGTCACAATTTTTATTTCTCTGACTTACTCTACCAAGCTTGACTGCAGCTAAACCAAGAATCACACCCGGGAACCCATTGATATGAAGGGATCCTGAGATGTTTTATCTCATGATTGCAGTCAACCTCAGTTTTATCTGATGACTCAATATTTTAACCTTATCAGAATAATTCAAATTTAGTATATGTGTTGCTGAAGCAAACAGGTGTGGCTGCAGTGCCCTACTGTGTCAGCAGGTGGCAGACAGGAAACAAGCTTGTCTACCCCCAGGGCTCTGCCCCATGGGCCGTGGATGGTGGATGGTTGATGGTCTGACATAGAAAATGACTAGATCCTTTTGGATGAACCCAGAGCCTGGCAAGCTACCCGTGATGTATTTGATATGCCAAAAACAGTAACAATAATGGACTTTATTCCCAATGAATGGAGGCGTTACTGGTGCCAGCTCGAGCAAATCAATGAATAAGTGACCAGAATAATTGAATAAAAGATAACCTAAACGTAAAATTTTCATGACCTGGAAGCTGGAGAGAGAGAGTGCAGGAGGTAAATGGCATGCTTGCACACAGCTCAACCCCTGTATGATCTGCCGAACCACATAGTCCTCCAGGCATCATCAGATGCAGCCCTGGAGCCCCTAACTACCACCAGGTGTTATCCTGGATGTCCCCAAGCACCTGTCAGAAGGGAACCAGGTGATCTCTGGTACTGCCCGGTTATGTGCCACTGTATCCTGAGAATTTTGCCTTAAACTTTAGGCCCAACTGAGACAGCACCAGTTGGGTGACCACCTTCCAACAAGTAACTTTCATGACCCAAAGCAAAGATCTAATCAGTTCATTTTTGGCTCCTTGAGAAAGTAATGATGAAAGTGTTTTTACTTAGTATTCCTAGTCAAACCCTTAACTAACATGGTGAAATTATATACCTTAGATCAAATGTGTGATTTTATTGCTGAGGCTTCCAATTCCAGGACATAATCATGAATGAAAGAAATAAAACATGATTTATAATTGTATAGCTCAACTCAAATTGTACATTTGAGTACAATTCATCCAGCATGATGGAAGTTTAACCTCAATCAATTCAGGATCTAACCTCTCTCGTCTGAGGTCAACCTGAATTAGTGTAGAGGGCTGCCTTTGAAGAGCCATAGAGAGAGTACTTAAACTATAGAATTAAATTTTCTCAGAGTTCTTGAGGCTGGAAGTACAGGATCAAAGTGTCAACAATTTTGGTTTCTTTGTAAACCTCTTTTTCTGAGCTGCACACCATTCCTCCTCTGATTGCTGCCTTAGTCTCATCTCTATCTCCTCTGCCTTCTCCTCCTCCTTTTCCTCCTCCTCCTCCTTCTCCTTCTTCTCCTCCTTCTTCCTTCTTCCACGCCTACTCCACTTCCTCCTCCTCCTTCTTTCTTCCCACACCTCATAGTGCACAGGGCTTATTCTTGGCTCTGTGCTCAAGGAAAATTTCTGACAGGCCTCAGGAAACCATATACGGTGCTGAGAATTGAAGCTGGGTTGGCCATGTGCAAGGCAAGTGACCTACCCCTATCCATGAACTTTCTTTTCTATTTTTTTGGAGGGGGAGGTGGAGACAGAGCTACACCCAGCAGTGTTCATGCCTTACTCCTGGCTCTGCACTCAGAGGTCACTCCTGGCAGGGCTCAGAGGATTATATTAAGGATAGAATCTGGGTAGTAACATGCAAGGCAAGCAGCCTACCCTCTGAATTATCCCTGCAGCTGCAGGGCTAGCTCTTCATCTTTTAAGGATACCAGTCAGATCAGAACAGGGTTCAATAGATTCTTTTACTTAACTGCCTCTTTAAAGACTCTGTCTTTAAATATATTATCTTAGGTTCTGAAGATTAGAACTTCCACACATCAAGTGAGGTGAGGGTTGGGTGAACTAATGATAGTATCAGCCCATAAAGTGATTCAGAAAATTTGCATGTTTCAGGGTTTGATCCATGACATCCTGTATGGTTCCCCGGAGCACAGCCAGGAGTAATTCCTGAGTGCAGAGCCAGGAGCAACACCTGAGCATCACAGGGTGTGACCCAAAAGCAGAAAAAAAAAGAAACTTTTGTATGTTGTCAAGGTTGGCTTGTGCAACACAACCTTGATCTCCAGGCTGCACTATTAATTCTGGTGTCTTACTAGATACCCTCATTCTCTTCTGGTCTTCAGTGCTTAGCCCACGCAGTACCACCTGAGTTGCCTTTCACCAAACAATTGATGAAAGTAGCCATTTCATCAAAAGCTACACTGTGACCCACTGGGTTACTGAAAGTGCTGTGAGCAGATCTGAGGTCCTCCTTTTGGGTGCCCCTCATGTATCACTGTATCACTGTCTTCCCATTCATCGTCGATTTGCTCGAGTGGGCACCAGTAACATCTCCATATGACCTGTCTCATGCAAGTAGAGCCCAAGGGCACCTGCTTGCTCCAGGAACATAAAGAGCCTCAAACCATTCCATCAGGTCATGGGAATGAGGTCTATAATTGTTACTGGTATCTGGCATATCAAATATGACACAGGTAGCTTGCCAGGCTCTGCCGTGCGGGTAGCATACTCTTGTAGTCATCTCTAAATCCAGCATTTATTGATGAACCGAGCTATGATAGGCTGGTCATGCTAGGTACCCCTCATGACCTTCTAGAAATCATTATACTCTGTCGATGCAATCAAGTGTCACCAACTTATTTGGGTTTCACTCTGACTGTAAGCCATAGGGTTGCTCTCCAGCACTACCACTCATTTGAGTATTGTCGCCCCACCCCTGTTGGGTACACGCCCTACTGAGCCTTAGGCTCCAGCTACACTTAGTTTAAGTGAAGAGCTGCTCCCTGCCTTTAGGAAATCTCCAGAACAGACACAATGGGAGCTTGGGCAGAATTGGATTGATTTCGTAATTTTATATGGCATAAATATTCTAATCATGAATCTTGCCCCAGTTCAATGCTCTTCTTGTTCCCATGGGTCCCTGCTTGGGACATAAATGTAGCTATTCCAAGAGTACTTGATCACGTTGTATCAACCATAATGTAATCTGTTCTAGTTCAAAAGACATGTCAGTGCACCTCTGGGCAAACTAACGTGTCTCTGATTCTAAAGGTAAGCCAAAGTGAATTATTCTGACGAATTTTTGTCCTTCGTGGGACCCACAGTCTTGGATCAGCTGGCTATATATTCATGGTAAAAAGTATTAATGCCATTTCCTACAAATTACATTCTGAGCTGCTTCTGAGTCAGAGATGCAGCCCCTCCCAAAGCTGCTAGGAGATTTTGCCTCAGGGAATCAGCTCTGGCTTTTGTGAAGCTTGAGCCAAAAGGCCCACCTAAGGATCTGCATTTCAAAAGGGTCATCTACCTGGCTCCATCTCTAGATACCCCAGCCCATGATGGGCTGGGCTGAAATGTTTTGGCAGGCTTCAAACTATAAAATAAGCTAGGAGAAAGGAGAAGAGGCTTTTTAGCAATTTTGGCTTCTCTTTGCTCTCCTCTCCTCTCTGTTCTTTTCCCTGTTGGACCTTAACACGTGGTGACAGTCATCTTGGCCTAGGATTCTAAACCTAGGGGCCCAGCCAGGAACCCTAAGTCTGGGGTTTTCCTATTGTTGGATTGTATGCCAGAACCTATGAGAGTAAAGCCTTTTGAAACTTTGCTGGATTCTCACGTCTTTCTCTGTCCGCCGCCAATCCCGACCCTGCTCCCAGATTTTGTCTGGGTTTCCAGTGCTCCCACACACACCCCCACCTTGGTGCTTGCCGGAGAAGGGTTGCAAGCAGTCAGGCTACAGAGTCTCTCTCTCAGGCCACCACATCTAAGCCCTCATTACTTCCTGGCACAGTCCTAACACCTACCCCACCAAACAGGAAAAGCTTTCTGTTTTTTTAATGAGGGGTGGGGGCTGAGCACAATTTATCTTGCAGGTTGTTGCACCAAGTCTATGGACTGTACCTTGGCTCTTTCCACTCTTCTCAATTGTCTAAATCTTTCTGAGATACTAAACTTATGATTGTCTTCTCCCATCTTCCTCCACTTCCACTTTTCAACCTAAAATGACTTCTCAGAGGCGAGACATATATAATTTAGTGGTAGGGTGGAGGAAGGGGGCTGAAGTAAATGAGATGGGATTATTGATTCTCCTTGGATGGGATAATTGATCAATGTTCCCAGACATACCAACCCTGTTTAGCAGCAACTTTAATTAGTGGAATTGCCTGCCTCGTATGGACTCTGTGGCTTTGCCAAGTCAGCAAATTAAGTTCTTGCACATTTGCCCAATGGAGAAGTTGGAACTGGGCGGAATCACTGGTTCTTCCTCTTTTTCCCCAGGTGTGGTTCAAGTTCCCTGCCACTGACCACTGCTGGGTAACCAGTTGGAGCCTCAGAAAACCAGATACCACACTCCACTACACAACCATCATGGATTATATTGTTACAAATATTATTTTTTCAAAATGTTGATACAACAATTATGTGAAATTTAATGAAAGAAAGTGCTGGAAGTATATTTTGTAAAAGGATGGAAGGAGGCTTGCTCTTCAAGCCCATATTCTCCCTTGAACAGGTATTTCTCCTACTTGTCCCTATGCTTCTTTGTTTGCCAATTTTCCACTCTGGAGAAGTCTGTGTTCTCTCTTGAACACACTTCTCCCTTTCTCTACCCTTACATCTAAGTTTCAATAAAAATATCTTGCTTCACAAAAATAAATGAATAAAGATATAAATAAATAAATGAACAAATAAATAAATAATGGGATTATTATTCAGTGAAATACAGTAATCGATTTCAGGAATACCAAATGCTTTGAAGGCAGTCACTGTCACTGTATCACTGTCTTCCCGTTGTTCATCGATTTGCTCGAGCTGGCCCCAGTAACATCTCCATATGTCCTGTCTCATGCTAGTAGAGCCCAAGGGCATTTGCTTGCTCCAGGAACATAAAGAGCCACAATCCATTCGGAATGAGGTCTATAATTGTTACTGGTATTTGGCATATCAAATACAACACGGGTAGTTTGCCAGGCTCTGCCGTGCAGGTAGCATACTCTTGCAGTCATCTCTAAGTCTAGCATTTAATGATGAACCGTGAGGCCGCAAGCGGCCATGCGAGCCGGACAGTGATAGGCTGGTCTGCTGGGTAGAGTTCTGACGAGAGAGAAGTCGGATGTGGAAAATGGAGGTCCTCATGGAGTGGGGGTTCGTCTGGCTTGTTGCAAGGCTCTGCTGGGCTGGCGGGCCAGGGCTAGAACCTGCCATATCTCCTGGGTGCCTTGTGAGTGGCTGGGCACAGGGAGAGCAAGTAGCAGATCTGTTGAAGGCAGTCAGTACTCTGAAAACTACTACCTGCTTTTTCTTACTTTTGAGTTCTCAAAGCTGAAGATGCAGTTCTATAAAATTTCCAACTGCACATTAGATAATCTTGTGGTAGAAAACACAATAACGTCACTATTATGAACCTACTAGAACTAAACTTAAAGTGATGAATTTCTTATTGTGTTGAATTGGAAGAATGGAAGAATATTAGCATAGGTAAACTATAGTTTTGTCCTATATAATTAACTACATTCTGTTTTTATTTTTTGAAGAGCATAATATTTTGATACTTGATATGGATATGAAAATATCCTTTCTCTGAAAGCAGAAGTATGCTCCTTTTGGGTAAAAAAAATGAGAGTTTTTGAGAGTCACAAATTATAGAAGTAATGAAGCCACAGATAAACGATGTGCAAAATCATGCAAAAATAATCATTTTGAATTGAAACTATTACTTTCATTTTTGTAAAGGCTTACAGGTTTTATTGTTAATGTTCTACATTGTCCTTAAAATTTTTATTGCTTCAGGAAAAATATAAAACATTGGGCAGAGATTATGGCTCAAGAGATAAATCCACACCTCTTAAATATATCAGGCATGTTTAAGGTCATGTTTAATCCCAAGAACAGCTGGGAATGATACAAAGAGAGAGGGTGTTGCAGTACACCGACCCAGAGCCTCTGCATCTGGCCTGGAGTTGCCTCCTGCAGGTCACTTTGTAGATAGGAGGAGGACAGTTTGAATGTGGCAGTTTATCTGACCATGCATTCTATACTGACTGGTATAAATATTCTCTCATGCTGCCACAATCATCATAAGACTAGCTAGATCTTACCGGTATATTTGCCTGGCCATGTTGGATCTCTAAGTAATCAGACCAGAGAGAAATGCTGTTTGCCTCCAAGCAAGCAAGCAGGGCTCTCTGATAACTCAAAGCTAAAATACAGAACAACCATGAAGAGACTTTTGTGAAGGTTTGGAGAAATATTTAACTGACTATAGTATATTCTTTGGTACAGATGCATGCCTTTGTATTCTGAGATACAGTTCATCTCAGAAACTCCTCTCTACACTGCAGAGGCATTTCCAAGGCAGATCTTGACTCGGCAACATTAACATCTCAAAGGGCCTAGGCGAGGTCCTGGGAGAAATTACCTGATGGCATTTGACCCAGATGGCTTTCCATAGAAATGGGAGGTATGAGTTGCAGGGATATAAAACTAGGCTGCTTCCTCTCTGGGCTCTCTCTTCCCCCACCCCTCTGCCGGCATCGCTTTACAGTCTCCCTCTCTACAGGCCTTAACAAGTGGTGGCCGCCATCTTTGCCTACACGTGGCCAGGGCCCAGCTGGGAACCCTAACTTTGGAGTTTTTCCTATTGCTGATTTGTATGCCAGAACTTGTGTTAAGTAAAGCATTTTAAAACTTAGCCAGATTCTTGCATCTTTCTCCCGGTCCGCCGATCCCCTGGGATAGACGGGGATCCCTGACCCTGCACCCGGGTTTTGTGCAGGGAGCCTCAGCATTTCCCCACAAGAGGGTAAGAGAGAGAAATAAAGAGAGAGAGGAGAGAGAGAGATTGAAGTTTGAATATTTAAGTTCTGTATATAAATTTGAAATGTGTCACATACTTTATATCATTATTCTTATCCTCAGTGAAGTACCCACAAAGAAAATTGTTACTTTTCTATCTCTTTAATAACTGAAAATTTTAAAGTTTTATTATATCAAAATTCTTTCCCATCTCTGGTGAGTAAAATAAAGCCTGCCTACTGCTTCTAATGTTTTTTCACAAAGACAGATTCAAATAGACCTAATTTTAGGGTTGGTTTATTTGCCTGCTTGCTTTTTTGCTTGTTTTGGTTTCCAGGTCACACCCCGTGGTACTCAGGCATATTCCATAATTAGGGGTGATGAGTTCATGGATCACTCCTGGTGGGCTCAGGGATCATGTGGGGTACCAGGGATTCAAGCCAGATTGGTCACATTGGAAGCAGGCAACTTACCCACTGCTCTATCTCACCAGTCCCCTAATTTTAGCTTTTTTTTTTTTTTTTTAATTTTAGCTTTTTAAGTTGCTATTTTCTCCAGGTCAAATGAATCCTATAGAAATGGTAATGGCAGATTAAAACTCACCACTGAATATGCACAAAGAGACTTAAGTGATAAACTCTAAATATCTGCAGGGCTAGCCACAATGTGTAAAAAGAAGAGGGAGAGAGATGCAGAGACAGAGAGAGAGATAGAGAGAGAAAGAGAGGAAACTGGGGTACCTGCTATTAAGGCGGCCTGGGGGGGGGAGGGGAGGGGTACATTGGTGGTGGAAATGGGGCACTGGTGGAGGGATGGGTGCTGGAATACTGTATTACCAAGAACCAATTATGAACACCTTTGTAATTGTATGTTTCACGGTGGTATAATAAAAAAATTTAAAAATAAAAAAATAAAAAAAAAAAAACAAACAAAAAAAAAAAAAAACAAATGAATCCTATAAAGTAATATTTCCCCTTTATTTGTAAACAAATTATTTTGTAGGCAAGGATCCAAAGTGGTGTATCTGGATTTTTCTGTCTCATATGTTCTAAGTTCTAGGAGCTGATTTCACTTACTATTCACTTGTATCACTTGTCACTTGTCTCCCAGCTGATCATCAATTTGCTCAAGCAGGCACCATTAACATCTCCATATGTCCTGTCACATGCTAGTAGAGCCCAAGGGCATCTGCTCATTCCAGGAACATAAGGAGCCTCAAACCATTCCCTCAGGTCATGAGAATGAGGTCTATAATTGTTACTGGTATTTGGCATATCAGCTATGACACGGGTAGCTTGCCAGGCTCTGTTGTGTGGACACTTACTATTAAATCACCTATTGATTCTGCAGCAAGTATAAACATGTAAAAGTCCACATGAGTTTTAATAATAGCAATCTATTATTCAAACCTATTTTGATTTTTGAAAAATTATTTAATTGCCAGAATCAATAGTTTAATTGATTTAGTATTTTTTTAAACATCTGCCTTCTACTTCAATAGGAGAATCAATGAAGAAAATGGTTCCTCAATAAAATGTTTTATGGTCAATTCCAATGGTTCCTAAAAAATAGACTTTACAAATGTATCTATCTTGGCCATACCATCATTGCCATCAAATTATGAAGTTGCTTATATACCTAGCCCCCATTCTCCCTCTGTTGCCTTTTCCCTCCTAGGGAAGTTGATTGCCTTGAATCTATTGACATTATCATATCCTTTCTCACACATCCAATGACTCATTGCACCATATTTTGTACCTTTCTTACATACTTATCCATTCTTTGGCCACTGTATAATGTTGCTACCAAATATTCCTTTATCCTTCACTAGATTAAAGTTCAGCTATCAAGAGCAACATGGTACTATGTATTTCCAAACACAGGAAACTAAATATAGATCGATGGATGCGTTGAGAGAATAAATGGATGAACAAATGAATCAAATTTTAGTATATATTGTATTTAAGAAAGCACATATAACAGTGATTCAGTAATTAAGATGCAAAGAGAAAAACGAGTGATAAAAATTAGACTGCATGAT